>JARQWZ010006992.1:0-43508 GCA_033150135.1 Gobio occitaniae
AGGTCAGGATACACACCTCATTCAATAAATGGTGGTCAGAAAAGGCCTCAGCAGGCGTATATTAATTTTGACATGGAAACAACACTTTTACAGTGACATTGTCCTTCTTTTTAATGCTTTATCAGGTGACTCAAGCAATCTCAAATCTGTCTCTTCTACACAAGCTAATGGTGGTTCTACATAACAAGCTTCAGGTAATTTAACCGTATTATTTTCTAAATAAAGCATAATGTACACAGTTTCTCAGTTTTCTCTCTTACTCCCAATTTTCCGCCCGTCTGTCTGTAGACTCAGGGGCTGTGGCAGCTCTATTCTGGCATAGAACAAAAGATGATTCCAGTTCTGGCAGGTTTGAGCAAACAGATTCTAGAGATGAAAAGTGAATGATTTATTTATCAGAATCTCATCATACTGAATATGTGATCTATTAATTTCAATTATATAATCATAATAATTTTCAATTTTTATAAAATAGCACTGTATATCGCTGCTTTTAAGTCCCCATGCATTAAATAATTTTATCCCTTAAAACTTACATATTTAAAAAATGTTCCCCTTTGAACATAATTTCTTCATGCCTAAAACTAGCTTGAATGAAACTCCACACACTTGCTTCATTTAGTACCTGATTCACTCTGTCAACTGTAGAAAACATTAGACAATGGCAAATGAAATTATTGTCTTAATTCAGCTATATATATATATTTGTTTGAACCAGAAACAAATTATACAGGGTCATCTACAAGTCGATGTATCAGAATGGTAATGTGTTTTATGTATTGCTCTCTACAACGTTGGATACATAATGGCAACTCATATGTTTAGCCTTTGGCTTGACTGTCTTATCAAACAGCTAATAATGTTTTGCTAATGTTACACAAACCTTGTTCCCATTCACCATCTCCAAGTCAGACAGCTGCCTTCTAAAATCAGCATGCTTAGAAACGCTTTGAACTCCCATAGAAAGTCAGTGGAGAAAAGCCCCTCCTCGCACATTGACGGGATTGGTTTGGTTACATGTTTTAGATGTAGGAAACGGGGCCGGTTTCAAATGCCGTTTTTGAGACAATGAATTTGCACATTGTTTGTTTTAAATCGTATTTAAAACACCACATAATCAGCATGTAAACGGCATTCAAATTTTGATTACCACAGGGGGTCTTTTGCCTTTACAATGAAGCCAATCATTTTGAGTTGCTACATTTTAACATTGTTCTGGCTCTCTCTCAGCAATGGAAAGCTATAAAATGCATGTGGACAAGGAGGCCTTGAAACAGACTTCAGAGATGTTGGGGGTAAGAGTTTGTGTGCGTGTGATTCTATAAACAGTGATTTTCTCGGGCCTATATGTCCTGAGGGGGAATGGACTGTCTGTTAGGCCTATATGAGTACATCTGTCACTGCTCAAAAAGTACATTACCATCTCTTAAACTCATAATACTTAACTTCTCATTCTCTCTCATGGGTGTACATATATTGTTTTCTTTAGTGCTTTGTCTATATTAATATCAAACACTTTTCACACCTATCGTTCTTCTACATATCTCTCAGACCTCCTCAGTTCCCTCAGAAGAAAGGAAGGGATGAATACAACAGCACTAGATTATTTTATTCTATCTTGTGTATTTGAAAGTGTCAGAATGTACAGCAGCTTACTTCTAATTAGGGTCTCTCTTGTGCTCTCTCTCAGTCTAAGTTGAAGCAGTTAGAGCAGGAGGCTCATCAGGCTGCAGGTCAAAAGTTCTTGCTGTCCAGCAGTGCTCAGCTCAGACTGGTCAGTGTTTTTGAATGGCTTTGCAAAACTTGACAAAAAAAATGTTCATGCCCAAAATGCTGTCTGTTATGTAATTCACTAGGTTTTGAAATAAGGTCTTGTGCACAATCAGTTAATCTTGTTCTGTCTATATGAGTGTATAGTGTAAATGTGTATTGCTAACCCTTCTTCTTTTTCAGATCCTGTTTGAGAAGCTGCGTTTACATGAACTTTGTGAGAATAAGAAGCTTCCCAAAACAATCAAACAACAGCAGTCAACATCAGAAACCGCTGTGAGCACACATTTAATGCCCTTATATATGCAGATAAACATGAGTGATGGTTTCATGGATGTTATTGTTTATGTTGAATCATTGTCTGCAAAATCTTAATGCCTAGTTTGCAGTTCTCTTACGAGAGGTTCTCTCGTATTGCGTAAGTTTCCTTACGCATCGGGAAAGTATTCTTTCTTGCCAGGAAGTGCGAGGAACTGACGATGTCGACCCTGCGGGCTCAACTCAATCAGTTCGATGACGACATCCCTCCAGTCCCTGCTAAGCCGCGCAGAAAGAAGCGCCGCTCGCAGCGGACTCCGGAGTTCGCAGAGAGAAGCTCGCCGGAACCTTTCCCGCCGGCTTCACTCTCGCCTTCCCCGCCCCCACCCCAGGCCACCATTTCTGTTGCCGCCTCCGGGGATGAGGTGGATGCGGCCGCGGAACGCGCCGACAGCTGCTCCATCATGGCTTCCGACAGCGAGGACGGGTCTTCCGCGACCTCTTCAGTCCGGGCCTCCGGACGCTCTCGAGCGGGTGAGGACGCGGAACTGTTGCGCCTTCTCACCCGGGCTGTCGAGCAGCTAGGCCTCGAATGGGCCCCGCCCAAGGTGGCAGCGCCGAATCGACTTGACGGATGCTTCCTAAACAGTCGCCGCCGTGCGCCCACCTCCAGGACTGCACCTTTTCTGCCAGAGCTTCATGAGGAGCTCGCGAAGTCCTGGAACGCGCCATTCTCCGCGAGGGTCTCGTCTCAGGCTTCTTCGGCGCTCTCACAAGTTGACGGCGCGGCTGAGAAAGGCTACAATGCTATCCCTCCGGTGGAAGAGGCGGTCGCAGCGCACCTTTGCCCACCTTATGGTTGGCGCTCAAAGGCTGCCCTCCCGTCTAAGGCCTGCAGAGTGACGTCATCGCTGATCGGCCGCGCTTTCGCTGCCTCCGGTCAAGCGGCATCTGCTCTGCACTCTATGGCCGTGCTGCAAATCCTCCAAGCTAATCTCCTCCGCGACCTGGACGAGAAAAGCTATGACACTGAGTTGGTCACGGATTTGCGAAGCGCGACGGATCTCGCCCTTCGCGCTACCAAGACCGCAGCACAGGCCCTCGGACGCTCTATGGCCTCTCTCACGGTAGCTGAGCGCCACCTCTGGCTCACGCTCGCAGATATGCGAGAAACAGAGCGCGCGGCCTTTCTAAACGCCCCGCTCTCCCCGTCTGGGCTCTTCGGACCAGCGGTCAAGGGGATCGTCGATCGTTTCTCTGAAGTGCAGAAGACGACTCAGGCCATGAACCTCTTCCTGCCTCGACGCCCCGGCGCTAGCAATAGCTCCGTTGCTCGCCGTCCTCGTGACCAGCCAGCACCGAGCTCCGCGCAGCGCCCAGCGCGGCCCCCTTCGTCTCAGCGAAGACCGAGCGGCCGCCCCAGATCGCGCTCTTCCAGCCGTGGTAAGCCGCCTCCCCCTCGGGGCCCCCGGCCTAGGATCGCGCTGAAGTCCGAGCCTCCAAAGTCCTCCTAGCCAGAGGCGAGAAACGACGGTTAAGTCCCGCCGCGGCCGGACCACCGTCAAAACTCTCTTTCCTGTCAGCCCCCACCACTGTGGCTGCTGCAGATGGATCTCACACAGCCAACGAGCCGGCAAAACTGCCCTCTCGCCTGTCAATAACCGCCGTTTTTACGGCGAATCAGAGAAATCACAAAAGTTGCATTATTTCTGGTTGCACGGCTCACGCCGTAGGTGTGCAGTAAATGCAGTAAATGTGCCCACTTTTCTGTGTTCACCCCTGCACACAAGCACTATAAACCCCGTGTCTCTCACTCACATAAAGCGGCCACCGGCCGCTCGAGTGCTAGAGTTAGGTCACGTGTCCGCTTGTTTGCGTCCACGCCTAACCACCACACGCACTGTCACACAGCCACTCTTAACCGGTCATGTTCCACGCGTAAGAGTTGTGCCCGCTCAAACGCGCTCACACATTTTCGCGAACATTATGCCTCAGGCGCTACGCGCCGCGCCACACACCATTTGTTCTCCGCCCAGGGTGGCCGGAGCGATGAGTGTAGGGCCACACACAAGCCACTCCCCGCTCGAAGCAGCAGAGATACAGTGTGTAGGGCGGCCAGCCATCGCGAGCGATCGGCTGGCCCACAGCACAGAGAGAGCGCGCACTGCGCCCGCCCCTCCTATACAGGCCGTCAAACCCGCGAAGCGCGGCGTTTTGAGCCCGGAGGCCGTTTTATCCCGTGTGGCACACGCGAGAGCGTGGGAAGCCATTCCAGGTGTATCAGAATGGGTGCTGAAAACAGTGAAGCACGGCTACACTCTGCAGTTCGCTCGCCGCCCTCCGCGCTTCTGTGCGCGTACGGAGACGAGAGTGAACGAGGAAGTAGTACATCTACTTCGAGCAGAGATAGCCACGCTACTGTGCAAAGGGGCTATAGAACCGGTTCCCCATTCTATGAGCGAGTCAGGCTTTTACAGCCGGTATTTTCTCGTGCCAAAAAGGGATGGGTCGCTCAGACCGATTCTGGATCTGAGGCGTCTGAACAAAGCTCTTATGAGAAGATCGTTCAAGATGCTCACGACCAAGCAGATCCTCGTGCATATTCGCCCGAGAGACTGGCTAATCTCCCTAGATTTGAAAGATGCATATTTTCAAATCAAGATAACGCCGCGTCACAGGCCATTCTTACGATTCGCCTTCGACGGCCAGGCTTATCAATACACCGTCCTTCTGTTCGGCCTGTCACTAGCACCCCGTACATTTACGAAGTGCATGGATGCGGCCCTCGCTCCCCTGAGAAGTCGAGGGATGCGAGTATTGAACTATCTGGACGATTGGCTCATCCTGGCGCAGTCAGAGGCCGAGCTCCTCGCCCACAGGGCAATGCTGCTCAGCCATCTGGACAGCCTGGGGCTCACGGTCAATTGGACCAAGAGCTCATTAGTGCCCACGCAATCAACCTCATTTCTGGGTTTGAATCTGGACACTGTGGCAATGTCAGCCCGCCTGTCACCCCAACGCGCGCGCCAAGTTCGGCGCATGGCTGCGTACTTCCGGCCGGGCAAAATCGCACCTCTCAAGCTCTTTCAGAGGATGCTGGGACGTATGGCCTCAGCTGCAGCTGTGCTCCAGCTGGGCTTAATGCGCATGCGCCCGCTGCAATGCTGGTTAAACGCCCGAGTGCCTCACAGAGCCTGGGCGTCCGGAGGCTTCAGGATCAGAGTGACTCAGGGCTGCGTTTCAGCCCTAGAGCCCTGGTTAGTAGCCGACTGGTACCAGCGGGGAGTGACGATGGGAGCCATCTCACACCGCAAGGTCATCTCGACGGACGCCTCCACCTCGGTTTGGGGCGCCGTTTTCGAGGGCAGATCGGCCTCGGGCCTCTGGTCGAGCGGAGAAAAGCTCCTACACATAAACTGTTTGGAGATGATAGCGGTAGAGAACGCGCTCAAGCAGTTTCTCCCGCTTATACGAGGACACCACGTGTTGGTCCGGTCGGACAATACCACAGTGGTGTCCTACGTGAACCGGCAGGGCGGTGTCAGGTCCAGGTGTCTGGGCAATCTGACAGAACGCCTGCTCGTGTGGGCACACAGCTCGCTGCGCTCGCTGAGAGCTGCGCACGTACCGGGCCACCTCAATGTGGGCCCGGACAAGCTGTCTAGGGGCCTCATTCTCCCAGGAGAATGGTCCCTGCACCCTCAGACAGTCCAGCTGGAATGGCGCCTATTCGGCAGAGCGGAGCTCGACCTCTTTGCAACAAAAGAGAACGCCCGCTGCTCGAGGTTTCTGTCCAAAAGCGAGGATGCGCTGTCCCAACCTTGGCCCAGCCTCCCGCTGTATGCTTTCCCGCCGATTTCCCTATTGCCCCAGGTCATAGCGTAAATCAGGGAGACGCGCCGCCCGGTGCTCCTTATAGCGCCGCGCTGGGAGAACCAGATTTGGTACCCAGAGCTGGTGAAGCTGTCGCACTCACCCCCCTGGCCAGTTCCGCTGAGAGCAGACCTCCTCTCTCAAGCAGGAGGGTCAGTTTGGCATCCCCATCCAGAGCTATGGTCTCTGCATGTATGGGTGACCAACGGATACCCGTTGACCTGCCCGAAGGGGTTATGAACATGATTTCACACTCTAGAGCCCCCTCGACGAGGCGGTTATATAGTTGTAAGTGGTCGGTGTTCACTGAGTGGTGTGTTTCCAAGGGATTGGACCCACAGCAATGTGGGGTCCAGCGGGTGCTCTCCTTCCTCCAGGAGCTTTTGGAACTGGGCAGGTCCCCTTCCACGCTCAAAGTGTATGTGGCGGCTATAGCAGCGTTCGCTCAGACGACGCTAGGTAGCACGCTAGGAAGGAACGAGCTCATCATTCGTTTCCTCAGAGGAGCCAGACGGATGAATCCCCCGCGGCCCCCATCGGTTCCTATATGGGATCTGGCCTTGGTCCTAGAGGCCCTGAAGGCTCATCCCTTTGAACCGCTCGAGACTGTGGAGCCAAGGTTCCTTTCGCTAAAAACCGCGTTCCTGATAGCTCTGGCTTCAGTAAAACGCGTGGGGGATCTACACGCGCTCTCAGTGAGCCCGACGTGTATGGAGTTCGGCCCGAATGACTCCAAGGTCATTCTTAGGCCGAGGCATGGTTATGTCCCCAAAGCGAGAGGCATTCCCTTCAGGGCGCAGATTGTCTCCCTCTCGGCTCTGCCAGCATCCGATGAGGGGGACGGTGGCAATGTCCTCTGC
Organism: Gobio occitaniae; assembly: GCA_033150135.1. Classification (NCBI taxonomy): domain Eukaryota; kingdom Metazoa; phylum Chordata; class Actinopteri; order Cypriniformes; family Gobionidae; genus Gobio; species Gobio occitaniae. Next base: position 6,762 of record JARQWZ010006992.1, read on the forward strand.
CCTGTCAGGGCATTGAGGGTTTACGTCACACGCTCCGCCGCCTTCAGGCGCTCTGAGCAGCTATTTGTTTCATTTGGAGGGCGCACTAAAGGTCTCGCCTCCTCGAAACAGACCCTGTCCAGGTGGATAGTGGACGCGATTGCAGCAGCTTACGCTTCCAAACACCTGCAGTGCCCGCTAGGTGTCAGAGCACACTCCACTAGAGGCATGGCCTCTTCGTGGGCTTGGGCCAGAGGGATTTCCATCCACTATATCTGTATGGCGGCAGGCTGGGCCTCCCCGTCTACGTTCGTGAGATTTTACAATCTGGAAGTTCCTGCCTTACAGGCGAAAGTGTTATCAGTTCAATAGGGCTGTTGGTTCTGCCCAGTGATTCTGCGCAGACATAGCTCACATACTGGTAGTAAGTTCGGTACTAGGCTTATGTGAATTTGAAGGAGACCGGCGGTGCCGTTCCCTCATTTACGAGACAAGCTGTTGTGAGTTTGAAGGTGACCGGCGGTGCCGTTACCTCACTCATATAACAAGATATTGTGAATTTGAAGGCGACCGGCGTTGCCGTTCCCTCATTCATGAGACAAGGTGTGGCGAATTTGAAGGAGACCGGCAGGTGCCGTTCCCTCATTCATGGGACAGGGTGTTGTAACCACCCGTTGTAACCACCCGTCAGTTCGAATGAAGTGTCGGTATATGTGGTGGCCCGTTTTCCTTACCGGCCACCCTGCCCGAGCAGTGTTATGGTCCCCGGTTCCCTGGGATACATATGCTGTACGCGAGGCGCGCACGGCGTTGACAATGTGTTCCCGATGCGTAAGGAAACTTACGCAATACAAGAGAACCTCTCGTAAGAGAACGATACTCGGTTACTTAACGTAACCTCGGTTCTCTCTAGAAGAGGGAACGAGTATTGCGTTCCTTGCCGTGCGCCCCGCGGGCTTTTACGCTTCAGAACTACGAAAACCGAATACGCAGCCCGTGAGCCCCGCTTCTATACACGTGGCCACGCCCCACCTGTAGGCAAATGAAGCAAGGTCATTGGTCGCCACGTCACGCGGGCTCACCGATAGGCTGCTGCAGTTGCCAGCAGAGCAGCCAATAGCACGCTGGAATTGCCTGCTATGGTCTGCCAGGCTGCCGCACTGCGTTGACAATGTTACAAAATTAAGGATAATTTTGGGTTTTTCAGAAATCTCGAAGAAAGAATACTTTCCCGATGCGTAAGGAAACTTACGCAATACTCGTTCCCTCTTCTAGAGAGAACCGAGGTTACGTTAAGTAACCGAGTATCGTTTTTAATGATAGCGCATATCAAGTACTCAGATTACCTTACACACAACATTTAAATTTTAGATACGCAACATAAGTCAAATGGCTCATATGCTACAGAAGAATTTTTTTTTTCTTTTTATCTAATCCTTCTAATGTTTTAGTTTTTTTTTTCTTCTTTTCTCTAGCACTCCTTTTGGCACATGGTGTCTGATTCTCTCACTAAAGTTAAAAGAGAAGTGTATCTATTTTGTATAATTCAGCATAATAGACCCTTTTCAATGTTTTTTTTTTCTTCTCTGTACTCTATCATAGCTATTACAACTACAGAAGCTGCATCCACTGCCCAAAATCGTACTGGAATATAGACAGATTCACAAAATCAAGACTGCATTTGTGGATGGCATTTTGTCTTGTACGAGCAAGGTGAGAAAATTCACATGTAAACTAGAAACCATGCCTAACTTGTTTTTAAAAAATCCCTTTTTATTGTACGATGTCCTACTAAATATATATATTTTTTTTAAATAATTGATATGTTTTTATCCAATGTCTTCCATTTATCTGTATAGTATTGTTTTTTCAACCTCTGTTTTTAATGTTCTTTTGTAAATACAAGACTGCATATAGATTGTCATTGTTTAGTAAATTTTCTTCTTTTTTTTCTGATTCTCAGACATTCATTTCTTCCACATGGAATCAGACCAGTACAGTGAGTGGAAGATTGTCGGCTAAACATCCTGTGAGTGCTTCTCCTTTTACCTTTCATCTCTCTATCATTTGTCTCATTACTATTCATTCGCCCTCCCTATTAATTTCTCTCCTTCACTTTTCTAGGTATTTTTTCATGCTCTGTTTCTCTTTCTCAGACACACATCCACATGCCCACTGTTTTTTTTGTTGTTTTTTTTACGTCCTGGGTGTGGGTCACATTTTGAACAAAATAAGATCTGACAAAACCCTTTGCTGCCCTATTATATTGTACCATTCTTTCTCTATCTCTCTCTCTCTCTCTCTCTCTCTCTCTCTCTCTCTGTTGTGACAGATCGATAATTAATTTCTAGATCTGTCTCAGGGTCCTGCGTACACTTGATGTAGAATTTACACTGTTGCAACACTACACACGCAGAGAGAACATTGTCCTCTAACAATATCTGCTTCCTTCAGGTGCATTTTCAATCCATCATTCAAGTCATTCATTCTTTCTTTAAAAATATTGAGCTTCTCATTATTTTTGACTTTAAGAAATCCCTCACACCATATGCTTGTCACATACGTTTATAAATTATCTGTCTCCTTCACACTGAATTCAGCCAAGCCACCTCTGGAGGTTTATTCATCTGAGTATTTTACTGTAACCAGTGCATTTAATAATTATTTTTTGTTGATGAGCTTGAGCTACCATTATAAATGAGCTTCATTAGGTACTAAGAGGAAAATCGTCAGCCATTAATTGCAGTCTAGGGAAGATTGAAAGCATCCTGAGTCCAGTTCATACAGTATGATGCTGAATCACACTGAATGACTATGATATCAAAGCTGAACTTTAGCTTGCAATTCCCCATTCAGCTCAAATTTTTAATAGTTATTTTTTCCTGTTCCAGTGCAGTTTAGTGTTCTATAATGTCATCAAACCAGCAGTCATCATGGTTTTTCCTGCATTGAAAATATTTTGACAGCTATCAAAGTGAATCTTTGTTCCTCCAAAGATTTATCTGAGCATTTAATGTGACAATACCTCCATTCTGCAGTACCACTGACAGTCGGCTGCTTTAAAACACACCTGTGAGTGTTTATGAAAGTGTGCTGTGAAGAGCGTTAAATATTTTTATTTACAACGTGTTTTTGCTAGGGGTGCACCGAAATTTCGGCCGCCGAAAACGTAAACCGAAAATAACATAAACTCTGCCCTTTCAAAGATTAAGCATGTCAGCGGTATGAGAACAAATAGAGACGTATCCAGCTGATCTACCCATTGCCAGAAGCGACAATCCCCTTAACTACTGGCACGCGAACGAAGGCCGCTTTCCATTGCTTGCGCGAATTGCACGCAGGTATTTATCTGCCCCAAGCAGTGTTGCCAAGTCCGCGGTTTTCCCGCGGGATGTTTTTCCATGTCCGTGGGTTGAAGCTACCCCAATTATGTGATATTTAGACCCAGGAATGCGAATTTTAGCAGGCAACCCTGCTAAAAAAAACACATATTTTACCCCCCAAATGCCATTTTTCCCGGAGAACAGTGACAGACATTGAGAGACTATTTCAGTGCAGCATCTCATGTTCTTAATGAGAACCATTCTGTGATTTTGTGTGCAGTTATTCAGATAATTGTGGATCTTTTTTTGCACAACTGTTAAAAAACTATTTTATTTGATGGAACATAAAACTTGAATAATATTAGGCCTATTTGGTATTATTTTTTATATTTATTATTAAAAATATTTTAGGTTTTGTTATGTAACTTAATAAAAGTTTGATTATTCTATTGGTTCCTGATTTTTTTCATTTCAGATCCATTAAATTCAAGCAATTTATATATTTAAATATATATATATATATAGTATACGTTTTTAAAAGAAGCCATTTTCGTCTTCAGTTTCGGTTTTCGGCCAAGTGCATCCTAAATTTTCGGTTTCGGCCCAGAATTTTCATTTCGGTGCAACACTAGTTTTTGCAGCATTGAGATTTGTAGCCAATCACTGACATATCTGTTGAGTGTGTGAACGCATTGGCCAATCAGATGTTTAAGTTAGTCAGAATCCGTTCAACACCGCTGTTTGTTTAGTGCGAGTTCTGCATGCTCGTGAATCCTTTCATTATAACCAACAAAGTATAAACACAATGTCAATGAGAGAGTTATTGCTGAACATGGTCGGCTTCATTGATTATAATAGGAGTTTTTGCAAGATTGCAGCTGTGTATACCTTCCCGGTGTGATTTGACAGCTTCAGTGATTATAATGGCAGCGATCTTTGCTCGCTTTTTTGTATGTAATATTTTTAATGCTGGTAACTACACATAGCAAAGTTTCTGGTTTGACAACCGTATTTAATTTTGAATCAGATTAACAGTGATAAGCATAGCAATAGATGGAATTAAACAATCAGATACTGTATGTCAAGTCTTGGAGTGAAAATGCTAAATAATACAGCTGCCACATTTTCTATGTAATGTATTACATTTTATTACCAACTTTTCAAATCAGTCACTCAATAACTTTTTTAATATAAATTAGTTCTAAGGACTTTATGATCTGTCATGACAGTGATTATTTTTCATTTCATGAACAGGATAAGTTAATATTACAAACTTTCTTTGCATTTCATTTGGATTTATTGTCAGTACTGGGCTAGCAGTTTACATGCCCCTCGGAGACCATTTTTAAGTCATGCCCCTACTTTTTTGCCTTTCATACTTTTCTTTATTTCTTTCCCTGTTCTTACTCTTTCAAAATCCTTTATTAGTTTTCAGGCAGTCTGAATTTAAAGGGTAACTAAACCCCAGCTCAGAGCTTAAAGGGTAACTAAACCCCTGCTCAGAGCTTAACTCCACCCACTGGCAATTTTCAAAAAATACTGGAAAAGTGGGCAGAGCCCAGCGGAGACAGAGGGGACGAACCGAGGGCGGGACTGAGCGGAGGGCGTGCACCTGAGACCCGCAGTGACGGATTGATTGACAGCTGTCTGACTCGCGAGTCGCAAAGATGGAGAATGACTGGAGTGACGCCAGCTTTGCAACAGAGCGGTCATTTCTCCTACCTTCACCTGAAGTGGAGGAGGGTGGATTGTCTGGAGACACAAACCCGGAGCCTTATCAATGCGAGCCGCAGCTCAAACTGCGTTAACTCCCGATGCCGACGATGCTAGTGAAACAGCCGCGCAAGAGAACTGACCTAATCTATCTGCGTCCGCGGCAACCACTTGCGTGTCAGGGTTTGAAAGCGCGTCTCATGTATGAAAATTATCTGTACACATGACGGGCGGCAATAATATCGCAAGAAAAGCCTGACGTGTACTGACAACTGCATTATTTAAAGCAAGTGTTAAAGCAAGTGTCAAGTCAGTTTCATTCATAATGTTTACTTCATGTAGCATGACAGTTCATACTGGAGTGAAGCCGTTCTCATCGTGTGATTGGGGGGAAACATTTCTGAGGGCGTGGTGAGCTCGTGCTAGGGGCGCGGATAGTGAGCTATTGGAGGTACCATCCTACGTCACGATGTACCACAACGTCCAATAGGAAAATTCAACTGCAGTAGCCACCGTTCAACCTTAAGAGGGCAGCACTTTGGCGGTTTTACACCATATTTTATAGAATTAAAACACTTTATACTCAAATGTCAAAACATTTACTCGAATCAATGAACAGCATTAATAAAGCCCCAGTATTACAGATCATTAACTAAAAAAAGTTGGTTTAGGGTTTAGTTACCCTTTAACTCCACCCACTGGCAATTTTTGAAAAATGCTGGAAAAGTGGGCAGAGCCCAGCGGAGACAGAGGGGACGAACCGAGGGCGGGACTGAGCGGAGGGCGTGCACCTGAGACCCGCAGTGACGGATTGATTGACAGCTGTCTGACTCGCGAGTCGCAAAGATGGAGAATGACTGGAGTGACGCCAGCTTTGCAACAGAGCGGTCATTTCTCCTACCTTCACCTGAAGTGGAGGAGGGTGGATTGTCTGGAGACACAAACCCGGAGCCTTATCAATGCGAGCCGCTGGCTCAAACTGCGTTAACTCCCGATGCTAGTGAAACAGCCGCGCAAGAGAACTGACCTAATCTATCTGCGTCCGCGGCAACCACTTGCGTGTCAGGGTTTGAAAGCGCGTCTCATGTATGAAAATTATCTGTACACATGACGGGCGGCAATAATATTGCAAGAAAAGCTTGACGTGTACTGAAAACTGCATTATTTAACCGTATTTTCTTCATTACAATGTTAAAGCAAGTGTCAAGTCAGTTTCATTCATAATTTTTCTACTTCATGTAACATGACAGTTCATAATGGAGTAAAGCCGTTTTCATCATATGATTGGGGGAAACATTTCTGAGGGCGTGGTGAGCTTGTGCCAGGGGCGCGGATAGTGAGCCGTTGGAAGTACCATCCTACGCCACGATGTACCACAACGTCCAATAGGAAAATTAAACTGCAGTAGCCACCGTTCAACCTTAAGCTTAAGAGGGCAGCACTTAGGCGGTTTTACACTATATTTTATAGAATTAAAACACTTTATACTCAAATGTTAAAACATTTACTCGAATCAATGAACAGCATTAATAAAGCCCCAGTATTACAGATCATTAACTAAAAAAAGTTGGTTTAGGGTTTAGTTACCCTTTAAGAAGGATTAGAATCAAATTTTGTTTTTCATAGCTGATTTTTGTGCTATAGTCCATTTCTGTGTATTTTGTCTGTGCTTCAAATGATAAATATTAGTTGTTTTTAGATTTAGAGTTTTAAACTTTCTATTCATCAATGAATCCTAAGAAGGATCCTAAGAATCATGTCTTCCACAAAAATATTACACTGCACAAGTGTTTTCAACATGAATGAAAAGACTGGAGTAATGGCTGCTGAATAGGGGTGTAACGGTACACGTATTCGTATTGAACCGTTTCGGTACAGGGCTTTCGGTACGGTGCGCACGTGTACCGAACGGTTATGAATGTAATCTTTAACAGTTAACAGTCGGCTTGTTGTAAGCGCGGAACACACTTCAATCCGAGTTCCCACACGAACATATTAAGTATTCAGTCCATTTTATCACGAAATTCTGATAAATGACGTTTTGATGCTCTTTAATGTGCGTGACTGATCAGTGATCATTGAACACAGTTCAAGTGGCCGCGCGTACGCGTGACGCGATCATTTGTGAACGGTGCACGCGTATAACGTTATCGAACGGTTTCCGAATGCAATCTTTAACAGTCGGCTTGTTGTAAGCGCGGAACACACTTCAATCCGAGTTCCCACACAAACATATTAAGTATTCAGTTAATCTTATCACGAAATTCAAACGATAAATGCCGTTTTGACGCTCTATGTGGCGTGACTGGTCACTGATCGCAGTTCAAGCGCACGCGCGTGAACGCGATCATCTGTGAAGGCGATCGATCATCTCTTACTAAAGAATACACATGAATGACAATCTGAAGGTATGAGGATACATTACAACTTACTGTCATGTATAGATGTGGTGTAATCGCTAAATCAGTGTTTCAACTGCGGAAAGATGTCAATATAACTGCTGTAAACAATGTCATGTAACGTTAGCATCACATTTACCTCAGGCAGTCATTCAGTGCCCACAGACTTTTATTCACTAGAGAGATTAACTCTTTCACTAAATATATGCTCTATATTAGTCTATATATTCATTATATCCTACTTAGCCTGTTAGTGATGTCTTGATTATTTCATGCATGTTAAATAAACCGGTCATGAAAATGACAGACACTGTGTATAAATTATTATATTTCAACAACGATTTGGAGAAAAAAAACTATTTTATAATTAGATTTAGAAGTTAATGCAAAAACTGCCTTATGTGAAGTTTACATATTTGCACACAATGTGTTATTTGAGTGTTGATTATTAGACCTAAAAATAAATAGCAACTGAATTTAGGCTAATAGTTTGGGCTCTGTGGTTAATCTTTAATATTAATGTACAAGTAAGGGCTCCCTATATAATTTACATAAATATCTTAAATAAACTTTTAGATATAATTTAATTCATTCAAGGACAGACACTTTTTTCCCCCAGTAAACCACTGTTAAATATAAAAAATAAATAAAAAGCAATTTTGTAAATCTGCTGTACCGAACTCGTACCGAACCGTGATTTCAAAACCAAGGTACGTACCGAACCGTCAGTTTTGTGTACCGTTACACCCCTACTGCTGAATGACTGCTGCTTTGCCCTCACATGAATAAATAGCATTTTTAAATGAATTAAAACAGAAAAGTTATTTTAAATTATAATAATATTTTACAATGTTTACTGTTTTTACTGTATTTTTGCTCAAAGAAATGCAGCCTTGGTGAGCATAATGGTGCGTTCACACCGGACGCGATTCGCGCGAGTGATTTACATGTTAAGTCAATGCAGAGACGCGAAATGGCATTCTGCGGCGCGATTCGCGCGAATGAGACGGCGAGATTCGCGCGATTCGCGCGATTGAGGCGGCGAGAAGGACGCGACTTGAGCGTTTTGAACGCGCGATTCGCGCGAATCGCGTGAATCGCGCGAAACGCTCAAGTTGAAAAATCTGAACTTTGGCGGATATTTCGCGCCGCGTTAACCAATCAGGAGCTTGCTCTAGTAGTGACAACAATGAGGAGAAAATCTGTATATTAATATCTGGTTCAGACAATATGATTATCACTGTGATAACATTAAATGACATGAAACACAACCCAGTCTCTTTTTGTTAAATGCAAGTTTATGTATGATCAATAATATAAAAGTATAAGTAATGTATAACAAGCTATACATGAAATAAGGCAAACAATGCAGTCAAACATTCAAAGTCAGTGCTAGTAGGCTAACGTTACAACTGCAACGTACAGTTATAGCCTTAAAATATAAAGTAATGAAACTTATCTTTGCCCTCAGCCTAAACGATTTGGCAGGGAACAAATTATAGATCCATGAGACCAAAGATCGGCCGTTACAAGACGAATTATAGCTCGAGACACACCACAGAGACATCAGAGCCAGCGGTAGACGGCAGAAGGACTGGCCGAGGAAAGGTTGCCCTCGCCGGCTTTCACGTGCGCTGAGCGCGCTGTCCGCTGGAGCTCACAGCTCCGACAACGGCAGATAAAATGTTCAAATAGGCACTGTTTATGTAAATAAACCAAAGATTTGAGCTTTAAACAACTACATTATCGACTGAAAAAGTCTTAAAACTACGTTTTGTCACACATTAACAGTAGATATGAACAAAAAAAAAAGACATGTAAACACAGCCCATGTCAGCCATTTCTCAACGAGACGAGCTGCTGGCGGAAGCCCCGCCCATGACGCGAATTCGCATCTGTTGTGAATGAATGTCACAAGCGATTCGCGCGAATTTCACGCGCGATTCGCGCGAGTAAACTCAAAATGTACACGCGTCCACCTTCGCGCGATTAGCGCGAATTATTCGCGCGAATCGCGTCCGGTGTGAACGCCACATAAGAGACTTTCCAAAACATTAACCCCATGCTTTTGAACAGTACGTCTATGGTATTTTTCACCATATGTATTATTCAACTTTCCCCCCATTGAAACTAGAATTAGGGATAGACAAAGTTCTGTCCAAGCAATAGGTTTTGCTTTTTTGTGGCATATCTAATACTCACAACCAGTATGTTCTGGATTTTATTTGTCCATTAGAAATTTGAGGTATTTTTAATGTTTTGTGTAATATGGATTCTCCCCCTGCTATTGGCGAAACTTTAATGCTGTCTCTGCTATGCCGCAGACGCAGAGGGGGCGGCTGCCTTCTGCTGATAACTTTCTGTAACACACACTTGCACTTTCTTTCTCGCTTTGTCTTTCTTCTCACTTCCCCTTTGTGTTTGAACACACACACAAATCTGCCTAGGCACAAATGAAGCGGGCAACTTTTTTCAACTTTAATACAGGTTTGCATAAGGCAAAGCTTTTGCAGGCTTTAGAGGCATTACAAAAAAATTAGCTGCCTCTGGATTAGAATCCCCACAAGTGTTCTTGAACAGAAGGCAAGACGTTTTTTCCCCCATCCAGAGACAAACAGAGACTCACTGGACAATCTAACTAAAGAACAGTAGAATGAGGACAGACATATTTCTCGTCATTCTAATTTCTTTGTCGTCTTGCTGTCTTTTTACATTCTATAAATAACACCTTCTGGAAAAATGGTCCTGAGAATCATGTGATGTTCGAAATGGCTTTGCTTTTTGCAATATTCGTTGCTTACTGTGTCATTTAACCCCTTACAATGTCCTCACTTACACCTCTGAGAGTATGAGACTTAATCCTCATTATTATTTTATTGTTATTCTTTTGTTTGTATTCATCCATTATAGCCTTTATTCTGGCTGAAGGCTTGCCCACTAACAGCACTTTACAGTAATCCACATATTATCTGAAGTCTTAAAAAAAAAAAAACTAAAAGCACATCCTTGGAACCTTAAGTGAATTATTGTAACAAAATAGATTGTGAAATAGATATAGCTCCTGGTCCAACAGGTGCATTAGAGTTACAGTTACCATCAAGTTACATAACACAATTTAAAAGATTAAAATTCACCGTTTGCAAAGAGCGCAAAGAAATATGAATGAACCCTAAAATAAATGTTGTTTCAACCGTGGAAAGACGTCAGTACAGACCGTTTTTCCAAGTTCAAGTCTACCGACGTTAAACTACTAACTCTCCTGACTGCTTTGTCGTACAAAACAGCAGATTCGGCGATGTGATTGATCAGATCGCATGTCAAGCAAACATTGAAGGGTGAATTATACTTTCACTTAATTTCACTTTAGACCACCATCGAGTGTTTGTATTAGCTTCCTGTCGCGATATAATGGGGTTTTCATTCATATGGTGATGTTAAAACATGTTATATTTAGCATTTTATATGGTGCTCATTGCTACACCTGCTTAGCATTTATAATGTACACATCCATTATTGATATAAAATAGTTGATCACATCACATGAAAAATCACACAAAAACCTTATGCCATAGTTATTGTGTGTTTATTAGCTTCTTAGTTCATACATAGAAATGTAGAATTGGTTCGTTCTTCACAGAGACAGAATAAGAAAGTGTGCACACAGAAAAGCATAGGGCAGGAGGGCAGGATTGAGTCACGTAAGATGATTGACAGCTCCAGATGACGAATGAGTGCGTGATGGCTCATATCTGATGCAAAACAGGAAGAGGAGAGACAGAGCTCGCTAGGAAAACTGTTTCAGCCTTTCAGATTGGATAATTAATTGGGAAATGAATAGAAATGGTATTCTGTATGACAATATATTTTGCAAACGTGATAAATCAATATTTCTCCAAATATGCGCACTTTTGAACTAAGAGCCATAGCGAACGCTATTTAGTGCAGCTGTGTGGACACAACTGAGGTGCTGCAGATGAGATATTTTGAATCGAATATCACATGCAAATAAATTCTTTTATATTACAGATCAATTATTTTGCACTCCTGACATAAATTAAGAAATTAATGTCACTGCAACCCAGTTTTATCTTAAACAGTGTTCAAATATTGAAGCTGGAGTCTTTAATCTGTCTAATGATACTGAGTTTGTCCAGATAAAGTAAGACTGATGTTTTAACGAGCAGTGAATGTTAAACAACAGTAATCTGGGGCCATCGGCGATCCTTGACACTAAAGGGGTTAAACACTCTCTCAAGGTGTTTTCAAAGTGCAATTAGACAAACTCAAATAAACATGAGAAACGAATTATCTCCAAATGTAAAGAGTTTCCGGCTTCCATTGGATGAGTCAATGTTGTGGTGGGTGTTGCATCTGAGTGATGCATGGCTTTCCTCTAGTCCTTTCAATTTAACTGCAACAAAGCATCACAGTGATGTGTAATAACACTGCTTAAGGGTGTGTGACTCACTCTGTGTGTCTGTGTGTGTGTGAGCTGATTAATTAGATTTTCCTCTGACACAGAGAGCAGGAAAGATTTATTTTTGTGCGTTAAAGAGATGTGTGCCGTGATGTGCAACCCCCCCACCCCACACACACACACACACACACACACACACACACACACACACACACACGCCTTGAGAATATTCTGTACTCAGCACAATACTGTCATCTCTCTTCACTGACTGCATTATGCATCAGGGAGATCTTTCTGAAGTGCTCTGTCAACATTTCATCAACACTTGGCATCAAGTTTGATAATTGTCCTGTCTGCAAAGTCCATGAACTTTGGCCTTTAAATGATGGAGATAGAGAGTTTGTAATATACAGCTCTCTCTGAATTCTATAATATACTTGTAATATACAGATCTCTAAAGTGGGCTTTCAATTTTAACTTTTTTGATAATCTGTTATAAGCTGATGTGTCACAATACAGAATAAAACCGAGGTCTTCAACCCTGCTCCTGGGAACTAACTGTCCTGCAAAGTTTTTTTCTTCAGCACACTGTGTATTTTCAAGGCTGTTTCTCAATATGCGTTATTGTCTATACTTGTGAAACGACAAGTACTGTTCCAATTCAAAGTTCAAATCTTTGGATGTTTTCTTTATCTGCCCCTTTTAATGAGGATGCATCCCAAAATGCATATTGCACCGTAATTTCAAAAACAGTACTACTATTGTGTCACGTAATGTAGTTTTAAGAGTTTAAAGCTCAAATTTGTGGTTCATTTATAAAAAGGCGCCTATTTGAACATTTGAAATGACTTTTTCGGACTTGTGTCTCATGAGATATAATTTGTCTTGTGTATATCTAACGGGCGATCTTTGGTCTCATCATGAATCTATAATTTGTTCCCAGGCAAATCATTTTGGCTGAGAGCAAAAGTTTCAAAACAATATATTTAGACTAGAGCGCTGACTTTGTACTTTTTACTGAATTGTTTGCTTTATTTCTTATTGTATAGATTCGTATACCTTTTACTTATATTTTTATAATGGCTATTATTGATAATTAAAAATGACATTTAACAACAAGAGACAGGGACACATTTAATTTTATTACAGTGATGATAATCAGAGTACATATGCACACATTGCCTGAACCACATATTAATGTTTAATATTTTTTAAATGTAAATGAAAAAAGGCAGGGTTGTCTTTTTATATTTTGTTTTGTTATAAATATGCATTGAAGATAATCGATGTGCGCGTTGGCTGAACCACATTTGTGTGACAATTAATATGTTTAAGATTTTTTAAAATGAAAACGAAAAGAGCTAGAGTGGTGTTTTATAACATTTTAGATTTATTGTTGCCTAAATTATACAGATAACCGGAGTAGCCAGAGCGAGTTGTAATGCTATCAAGAACGCTGCTGTTCCATTTGCAGAATTACTGGACTTGGGTCCTCCAGGAGTTCCTGGAGTCCGAACTTTGCGTACTTGGTATTGAGAAACGCCCCACATGATCCTGAATAGTTGATTACCTGCTTTAGGCATGTTTGATTTGGGTTGGAACTAAACTATGCAGGAGCAGGGTTGTGTTAGTACAGTTAGGTGCTGTTAATGGTTTCTGGACATTTATATAGCTAAAGATCAATGAACTACTAATTAACATTACTTATTCGTTTAGCACTCAAACATCTCCAGCCTAAATGATAGCTATTATACATCTTTACATCCTTTTCCTTCCCCAAATAATTAATCTTTTCTTTTGTGTAGGTGTAAGAGTATTGCGTATGGAGCAGCTGCCAAGTTACATAATCATATTTAGCTTTTAATAACTTTAGCTGAAAAATCCTCCCACTTGATTTTGACAGACCAGAAGGTCCCATGTAGATCCCATGAAGTCCACACTCTGAAATCTGCAGCCAGATCTGTCTATATACTGAATTTGATGAGTCACTTTACAGAGAAAAACATCAGTAGAAACATCAGAAAAATGGGTCACACGGCACAAGTGGTGTTTATGCATGTGTGTGTACTTTTAGCTTGAACACCAATGCATTTGATTCTTTCCGCATTTGTTTTCCAGGGGAGTGTGCAAAAGGGAATCCTAAACACAGCCTGACTGCCCACCCGCCCTAACTAAACACTTATAGTATTTATTCACTACAAACAAGTGCACATTCACTGAGCATTGCGCTGAAACAAAAACCGCGTACAGCAGACCAGGCTCTACAAACCAAAGTAACCAATTAAGAGTCAATGAGATGTACGTCCATGTTATTATTTTCACAGTGCCTGGTTTGATGAGCTCTAAAACAACAACAGCCAGTGTTAATTGTTTTTCTGCATGGAGCTCAGTTTCTGTGTTTATTAAGCTTTTGCCACACAACACAAACAGTAGCAGATGTGAGAGGGCATATGACAACAGTGTGCTAATGAGAGAGAGAGAGAGCTTGAGGGACATCTTACTGTGGTTTCTGTTGTCTCACAGGCTTTAGAAACATCTGTGCCCCAAAGCATCAACACATTAGTCTTGCTGCAGTTTTTCTAAAGCTGGGCCACAGGGAAGAATAGTTATATTTCAGTAATTTGCCAAAGACTGCGGCAAATCACTTTGAAGACCTCAAAATGATGACTCAGATGTGCAAGACTTTGAGCATAATTTAGTCCCTGTCTATGGTGTTTCACAGGCTATTAGCAGTTTAGTGAGTTAGTTTTCACTATAAGCAAGCCATTGCAAAATTTAGCAGTAGCTTATGGTGTGTGTATATGGTACAGTGCATGAGTGTGTTCGAGGCCTCTACTGTATCCCTTACTCCGCCTCAAAAACAGCAGAGGTAGCATGTTTCTGCGTTGTCATGCCAACTGGGTGCCTAAGTGGGATGGCAATGGATCTCGCCCATCGCCTGGGTGATTGAAGGGTGTGTTGCCACGGAAACTGCGCAGAAACATAGGGTACAGTGTACAGTAGGGGGGTAATTTCACTTACGTTTTGCGGAAAAAAAAATCAATAACCTCAAGTAGTTTATATACTTGCGTATATAGTGTTTTATACTCTGTGAAGGTCTGGTTGGTGAATTCTGTGTTTACATTGCTCAATTAATTAATCATCGAAACCTCTTTAACCTCTGAATCAATATCAGATTCTCCTGCCGTTACTGGCCCGCTGTTACCGCCCCACCTCACGCCTCCAACAGCAAACGTATGCACACGCACAGACTCTCGCTGCATATCTTTTCTTTCAGCTTCAACCCCCTGTTGTGTTGGTTAATGAGCATCCAACTCCCCTGTGTGTAATAATGGTCTTCTGTGTGGGCGTTGGTGTGTACTGCGGTAAAGATGATGTAGTTGCAGTGATGCAAAGCCTCCAGCAGATGGCAGCAGCCCTGAGTGATAGAACTGATGGGGAATGTTCGCTGAGAAATCTTTTATGTAAACGGTTTCTTCTTCAGTAGCTGTCCTTACAGTGCCAGCAAATGAATTCCCACCAGAGTAGCTTAGATGTAGAAATTCTATTCTTTCACTGGTGTCATTGTCTCTAACTTTCATCTTTGTTCTAGCCTGTAATTTCGGAGCAGTTTTGGGGCCTTGTATTGCAGAACTTCTCATGTTATTGCCCCGTGGAGATTAATTGCTTATGTTTTATGCTTCATTCATTCAAGTCACTTTTGATAAAAGAGTCTCTAAAATGTGGCATGCTCAACATCATGATGTTTTTGGATTGTGATGCTGTGAGACTGGTGCTGTAAACACTGTACGATAATGTTCATTTTGGTTAACCCAACAGCAAACATTAAATTAATTCTTAATGAGTATAAAATGCTTACTACTTTTACAGTAGTAAAAAACTTGGGTAGTGTTAATTTATACAAATATATTTTTTACATTACAAGTTAATTATCCAGTTAATAGTATGCACATTTACACTAGAGTTAAAAAGTACTATTCATCAAAGATTTCTGACAAAATGTATCATGATCTCCAAAAATATTAAGCAGCACAACTGTTTTCATCATTGATGCTAATAAGAAATGAGTACCAAATCAGCATATTACAAGGATTTCTGAGGGACCACGTGACTGAAAAATAGACTAAGTATATTTAAATAATGGACAACAATTAATTTCAGTTGTTAATATTTCACAATATTACTGTTTTTACTGTATTTTGATCAAATAAAGGCAGCCAAAACCTTTGAACGGTACACTATATTTATAAATGAATCTAATTAATAAAGGCTTAAAAAAAATATTGTTCAATGTTAGTTTAAACCAATCAACTGTCCTGGGGAAAATTACTGTTTTGACTGAACGCTGCATCAGGGAAGAGGTGTGAGATGGTTACTTCAAGCAAACACATTTACGGTACAGTTACACATTTTCTTGCACACTTAACACATAAATTCAGTCCTCCCCATGTGATAGTTACACTCAAACACACACTTTCTCTCCTGCTTCCTCAACTACTCTCATAATTAAAGAGACCCTGACTCAACAGCTGCAGGGAACTGAAGGGCGGCATCTGTGTGAGTGATGTGTATTGATTGTGTGCTGTGTGTGTGTGTGTGTGTGTGTGTGTCAGCAGTAACAGAAGAAGCTGACCCAAGCTGCTTTTTTTTTGCCTTGTCATCTGTCTTTGTAACCAGGGTGATGCCAACGGTGTCACCCAACCCCACATTGGGACTGGATGGCACTGTAATTCAAAGCCACTGTGATGATTGACAGAAAGAGAAAAACTGAGGATGGATGTAAAATCTGTAAACAGGCAGATGCGACAGACAGTGAGCGTGAGTGTATGTTTTTTGAGCTGAGTGGTAGACTATTACCACCTCTGATACTGTGAGAGAGCGAGAGTCCATGTCTTATTGACTATCACTGTATGTGTGTGTTAATACTGGTGCAGCATATGTTGAGTAGGGGAGAGGCCTGCAGGGTGGAGACCAGCCTTCTGTCACCCTGGCAACGCTCCTGCAGTGCCAGCACTCTGTGTGTGAAAGATGAGGGTTTAAATGAAGGGAAGTCCTATGCTGGGGGGGATATTGAAACAGAGAAGAGCAATGGGTGGGTTTGTTGCACCACTGAGGCTGTGCGTATTGCAGTACGCTCTGCAGGTTGCTCGTATCGTGTAGGGTATCGACTCTAAGGGTTGGGCCGATTGCTCCCTGCTGTCAGAACTACTAGTATCAAACCCCTAGTGATGCTTGATGCATCAAGCTGAGCAGGCAGAACTGACGGATCAACCAACCCTTCACTCTCAGAGATAGGTCCTGCTTGAACATACTGTATTTTGAATAACTGTCATTCACAAAGTTATGCACATAACCTATTGTATCTTGTATATTTGTCTATTATTTGATGCTTTCATCTATCAAGAGTAGCTCTCAGCTTTTAGTCAATTTTAACCTTGTAAAGCCTGACAAATGACATCATAGTCAGAAAAATATATTTTTTTAATTCAAAAGTTTATTGAACATTTAGACAAATAAAAAAGCATGTTCATATATGAGAATTATGCTTATGATCAAAGCTCTTTAGTTTTTATTGTGGGGGGCAAAACATAATGCAATGCAATATAATGATGATTGAGAGTACAACTTAATGTTCCTCAAAAGCCTGATGTAGCTTGATACTCGCATTCAAAAAAATTATATATGGATTATCACGTAAATTGCTTCAGTGTTTAACTTGAAATATTACTAACAATATATATTTACTAAACACAGTAAAGAGTTCACTGCTAAAGGACACATGAACCATGACCGGACTTGAAATATTTGTATTAAATATACTAAAAGGCTATTTACTTTATAAAAAAGAAAGTATAAACTCTCAATCAAATGACAGAAAGCTTGTACAGTTATTGATTGTGTACAGCAAGTTTTGATCATAATGTAGAGGGTGTGAAATATGGGCATTAAATATGACAAAGTTGGCTTTATAATTCTGCAAATTTTAATAATTATAATTTTCAAGTGAAATGGCTTATCAAACAAGGAAAAATGTAGGGCTGGGCTTGATTTTGTCCATCGGGAATTGATTGAATTGTTGTCGTTTGCTAATTGCTGATCTCATGTGAGTGAAAGGTAACTGGAAGGGAGGAAAGGTCCTGTTCTCGTGCCGGTGCTCACGTCATTAGAAAAGAGATGTCGTTGTGAAGGGGGAGGGGAAATGTTTTTCATTTAAAGATTATGATGGCACAGGAATTTTAAGAAAACAACCCCCCCCCCCCCCCCCAACACACACACACACACACACTCTTTTTTACTCTTCATTTAACCCCCATCCCCTACCCTTTTTGTGTTCTCCACTTCTTTTTGCCCTCCCTCCCTCTCTCTCTATTGAATAATTGATCAGCTGAGCTATGGATGAGCAGTGGTGTGCGCTTCAGTCTGAATTCCACTACCTTAGCAAAATCACCTGCCATGAATGTGGGAGCAATATGAGAGCAAGAGAACTGAACAGAGAGAGACACGGTGGGAAGAAAGAATGAGGGTTACAGAGAGGAATCGTATACATGCAAGATTGCTCTCAAGCCTTGACTTTCAAAAATGTTTCTTCAGTGTGTATGTATGAGTGTTAATGTGCCCTTGTGTGTATTTGTGTGAGGAAAAAGAATGGTAAACAGCATTTTCTTGTCCAGATTTAACCGGATTAGAGTCAGAGTGAAGCACTGAGTCCAGCTGGATCCTCGGATCAATACCACTGCTCCTTCCTCTGCGCCTTTCCTCCATCTCTGTCTTGTTTTACTCGTTCTCTCTTTCTCCCAATCTTTGAGTATATGCATCCAATCAGTGTTTCTCAATGTTTTAGTGTCTATATGTTCAGACTATAGTTATACTGAATTGTCTCAAATAAATAAGGAATACAACCTAATAATTGAAAATAACAAATATATTTGTATAGATGAGTTCAGCCTGACACTTAGAAGTCCAAAACATTGGTTTCTTTTATGCAAATGACTGATTGATTATGATTATCCATCTTATTATATGGCTACTTACCAAATAAATAAATGGACAAAAATATTGATTTGATTGAATTGATTTGGTTAATTCTAAATCTTTATATAAAAGCTTTTGACCCCGCAATGCTACATTTGTCCAATCAGAATCAGGAACATCAGAGAGCCATGTAGTAGGAATAATACTAGTAATTATAAATAAGAAAGGAATTATCTCTTTTCTCTCTTGTGCGCAGAAACTCTCTATACCTCTATCTGTATTCTATTACTGTCGATCAATAGAGCTACTCAAACAGAAGCAGAGAGCCTCAGCTGCTATTAAAAGCTCTTCCTCTCTCCCAGACTACCAGCATCTATCACACCCAGACAACAGATTTACTGCACACAATAACCTGAGATCAGCTCATATCGTTCCTTCACACATGCACAATGCTGCTCTTAGGATGGGATCGTATCACACATACTGATGTTCTAATAGAGATGTAGACATGGGGCAGTCAATCATTTGTGGGTAAGAATGCTGATCTAGCACTGTTCCCGTTCACATTTTATATTCAGAGTAAAGACTATTGATCACCACAGATATTTGAAGATGTTTGATGCAGGAAACATTTTGAATGTCTTTCTGTAATACAAATGCTTCAAATTCAAGACACGCATGACTGCACGGTTAAACTAAGAGGAAGCCGTTTTGTGTTTGTATGAGAGAGATGGGAGAGTGTGTGTGACTGGCCTTGAAGCTGTATCTCTTCCCTCTCAGCGTTTGGAGATTTACCACTGAAATAAAGCACTGGGAGGAGAGAAGAACTGACCTTCCATCCAGCACTCTCCTTCCATTCAGACAAAAACAGACTCGCACACATTTGTGCATCCCATCATGTCCCTTTGGCCTGTTCTTTCTCTGTGCATCATTGTCTCTCAAAACACATATTATAAGTGCTGAGCAGCTCTTTTCCTTTTTTTTAGGATGAAAGTTGTCTACACTAGTTCTGTCCTTCAGAGCGGAGAAGTAGGACTAATGATGATTTTTCTACCGTCTAGACTACTCATGCCACCCCTCTGCTTTAAGAGCATAACGCCAGGGGTCGGTTTCAGATCCAGAGACTGGAGACCGTCTGTCAGCCAAACAGTTCAAAAGCTATCCTTATTTTACCAGATTAATACTTTATTTCCCTCATCTCATTAGTGTCTTTTATCCCTCAGTAGACTGATAGAGGGCAAAGCATATTTAACATACCTTTGACAGTTTGAAATTAATTTAAAAACCCAGTAAGAGACGATCTTGTTCATTTACTGATTGGAAAGACACCATTGCATCGTGCCATAGCGGCCCCGTTTGGCATTTTGAAAGCGCTGTGAAGTCTGCATATTTGTTAAAGCCAGGGCTAAATTTAACCTACTCTTTGTATTGTGGTATTGGAAGTGAGAGGCACTGTGCTGTGCTTTTCAGGGTGACTGAATCAGACGCTTTCAAATGAATAATAACCGGTTCTTTCCTCCTCCTGCAGAATTTTCAAGCTCTTCCAAAGCAGCCATTGCAGATCTCTAAGAAACAGTACATCCAAGGTAAAGCAAACAGACATGTGATCATGCATATGTATATGTATATCCACTGATCAGGCATAACATTATGAACACTGACAGGTGAAGGGAATAAACCTGATTATCTCTTCTTCACGGCACCTGTTAGTGTGGGATATATTAGACAGCAAGTGAACATTTTGTCCTCAAAGTTAATGTGTTAGAAGCAGGAAAAATGGGCAAGCATAAGGATTTGAGCGAGTTTGACAAGCGCCAAATTGTGATGGCTAGATGACTGGGTCAGAGCATCTCTTGTAGAGTGTTCCCGGTCTGCAGTGGTCAGAATCTATCAAAAGTGATCAAAGATGGTCTGGTCTGATGAATCACGTTTTCTTTTACATCACGTGGATGGCCGGGCTGCTTACCTGGGGAACACATGGCACCAGAATACACTATGGGAAGAAATATGGGCCTCTAAATTCCCCAGATCTCAATCCAATTGAGCATCTGTGGGATGTGCTGAACAAACAAGTCCAATCCATGGAGGCCCCACCTCGCAACTTACAGGACTTAAAGGATCTGCTGCTAAAATATTGGTGCCAGATACCACAGCTCACCTTCATAGGTCTAGTGGAGTCCATGCCTTGACGGGTCAGGGCTGTTTTGGCAAGAGAGAGAGAGGGATGCAAAAATGTATCATGATTTCCACAAAAATATTAAGCAGAACAACCGTTTTCAGCATTTATAATAAGAAGAAATGTTTCTTGAGCACCACATTAAAATAATTTAAAATAATATCTGAAGGAAGTGTGACACTTAAGACTGGTGTCTTTAGCTGTGTATCTGTAATGGGCTACTCAAGTCCTGATCTGGAGTAAAATTTGGGCATTGTAATCTAATTTCCGTTTTTTGGCAGTGTTGAAAGTTCAATTCAATTTCAATTCTCATTTATTTGTATAGAGCTTTTCACAATACATATCGTTTCAAAGTAGCTTCACGGAAAAAATGCATGCGTCTACATTACAATTTAAAGTAATTTGTCCACGTTATGCATTTCAGAAAGGCACATATACAAAGCACACAGATTAGCTAACAATGTATTAATTCATATATATGCAACAATTAAGGCACAGAAATAAGTGAAATAAGAATACATGTTGTTAATGAAAAAAGTTAATGAAAGTTGTCAGTTAAATCACCCCATTTAGTGTCTACTCATGGCAAGAAAAAGGGTCTTCTGTTGATAAAATATGTATGATAAAACATTATAATTTTTTAATAAAATAAAATATTTTAATATTAAGCTCCCATTTCACATACAAATATACCTATCGAGCTTTCTTTAGGTTTTCATCACGGACTCCACTCACCCCAGCCACTACCTATTTGAACAGTTACAGATTGGGCCTCAGATCACTAGAACTATCTCTAGCACTCGAACATCTAGGTACAGAAACAATTTGTTATTCTTAAATGTTATTATGTGTCTTGCTATATTTATATGTGTGTACTGGAAGCTTCAATATAAAGGTAAATTCCTTGTGTGTGCAAGCACTTTTGGCAATAAGGCTCTTTCTGATATCCAATCGACATAACCCAGGCACCACAGCATTATAATGCACCGTATGAAAAAAAAAAGATATTAATTTTGGGATTTGCTAAAGACTAAATGTATATATTAGTTATTTTCAGTTAGTAGTGTTTTTAATAATTAACGTTAAGTCCGTGTTAGATGATGGAAAAAGGTAGTTCCCCTAGATTCTACCTTTAGGTTACATCACCTAATAACTGTATGTGTACTATATGAAGCATCCCTGATCACATTTCTTCATGTGATTTTGGAGCTTAAATTGTATTTGTTTCAATCATAAGTTTTAAACAAAAATACTGTGATACTATATTATATATTGTGTTAAGAAGTCTGACTCATTTGTATTATGTGTTTTAACTGATGTGTTTATTGTTGTGTGTGTGTATAGGAAAGAACTTTGACGTAGTGACTGTGCACCCACGTGCCATGTTCATTCCACGAGAGGGTTGGACTTTCCTCTCTGCAGGTGAGTGTCTCTGAAAAGCAAAACTGCTCTTTTCGAAACCTCTAGTTGATGTGTTATTTTGTTTGTAAATGTTTGTGCAGTGATGTGCATAACAATAATGGTGTATTTAGGACAAGTACTAGTAGGTCTGGGTATGTGTTTGTTTGTTTGTTCTGACAGCACTGAGTGTGTGTCAGTGTGTTGTTACATAACGGTGTCACGGCAAGGACAGTGTAACCTGCAGTAGAAGAGGCCAGCCTTCAGACCCCATGGCGATAGCATACTCACAACCTTGGAACAGCCTGTTCTGGCCCACAATCTCATCTGTTGGCCGGAAAACAAAGTTACACAAACCCCTTAAACTGTACGTGTGTATGAGATGGAGATTGGGTCACAGGGGAGTGATGTGAGATCACTTAATTGGCTTTTGTCTCTTTGATATTTCTAAGCCTCAGGAGGACTCATTCATTTTATATGTTTGCTGGCATATGCATATTTGGGGTGTATGTGTGGGGGGCTGGTTCAGTAGCAGTGTGAGTTCCTGTCCCTGTGGTGGCCTTGTCACATCCAATCGTACAATGTGTCTGGCTGTTTCCAGAAGGAGAACAGAGAGAGAGGCTAGAATGAGGACAAAGTCATCCCTCGTTCCCCGCTTGTCTGGTGGCTTCTATAGCACAAAATTAACTCCCTCTGTTTTATCCCCTGCATCTCTCCTGAACTCTCCGCTGAGCCTTCAGATCAGATAATAATACTTTATCCTTTCATATCAGGTCCTTTTTACCTAAAAACATCATTCCCAAAAGGCCTTGCAAACTTTTTCTTAACATCTCTATAAATATGTTGAGAGGTGCATCAAGCAATGAACTTGATAGAGCCACAACATTGTTTTGTATGGACTGTAGGGGAATTTTCAGTTAAGACCCAGGACCAGATTTCATAAATGAAGACCAGGAGTTGGTCCCACTTTATATTAGGTCGTCTTAACTACTATGTACTTACATAAAAAAATAAATACAATCATACTTATTGCGTTCATATTGTATTGCACAACACTTTTTCTGATATTGAGGTGGGATACGGGTAAAGTTAGGGACAGGTGTGGTGGTATGGGCAAGTTTAAGGGTAGGGTTAGGTGTAATTATACATGTAACTACAGAAATTAATTACAGTTACATGTAAAAACATGTATATACACAATACATGAATTGTATCAAGTTATTAATTAAAATGTTGCATTAAAATGCAATCAATTGAAGAAAATTTTATCAGAAGAAGTCAGCTTCACCACTGAGCAAGGAGTTCGTAGGCAGCTCTGCATACACACTCAATACGGTAGTAATTATACTCTAACACAGGTCACTAAACTGCCATCCCTTCAGGTTGAATGATTTTGATTGGTTAAGTCAGAGATAAACTTAGAAAATCTCCACATATAGGCTGATAGTCATCTCTCCATTGAGTTATCCAGATGACAACCAATATTATGGTTTAGGCACACAGTGAACCACTGAGGTCACGAATCTGAATTTGTCATTTCATCTCCCCTGGGTGCCAGTTGCTCACCTCACAAATGTCAGGTCCTCTAACAAAGGGTACTAACACACACAGAGATACACATGTTCTTCAAGGTTGGATTTGGTCGAGCTCTAGCTCTGATCAGGAAACTTTCCCAAAATAACATACTGATAAGATATACTTTCTCTCAGTAAGAGGTTCTGACAATAGTTGTCATTATTCTCTAGTGATTTGAAGATGTAAAGTAAATGGTTCAACTAAAAATTGGTCATGTAGGAGACGGGCCTGAGAGACCACATTGACTCCGGCTCTAATGGTCAGCTAGAAGAATAAATATATGTTTTAACCATAGACTGTAAAAAAATATAGACGTAGTGTCCGTGACGTCACCTTTAGGAATCTGATGAGCCGCTTTGATGAGCCCCCCCCCCCCCCCCCCCCCCCCCCCAGTTGTCATGAAGGGCAAAATTAGCCGTATAGACCGAAACCACAATTTGTACCAGGCTGTAAACATGTGTTTTTCTTCTGTAAAGTTGGCCATTTTAACATGGGGCTCAATGAGAATTTGCTCCCTTCTGGAGCCTGTCCCTAGCGGCCAGTCGATAAATTGCAGTATATGTCACTTCCATATTGGCTTCAAGAGAAACTGCGGGAGGTTGCCGCTTGGTTTTAACGTGTCGGGTGCTTCTCTCAGCAACAAGGAGAGCGCATGTTCCAGTGATCAGACATGTAATTCTATACCTATGTAAATCTCATAAGCTTGAAGTCACTCAATTCATTTAATATTTAGAGGGATAAATATTGATTTAATAACTTGATTACAAACTGCTCCAAAGGATATAAATTGAAGCCACAGTGTATTCAAGAAAATACCCCCACCCCCAGCCCCGTTTCAGAAGACAATAGTGAGAGAAGCTAAAAATGTATTGGTGAGATGAAAAAGAGGAGAGGATGAATTCAAATCTGAATCTCCCATATAAGAACCTAAGCTTAACTGTTTGGAAAAAATTTTACATTTGAGCATGTACAATATAGAAACAAAGGGTAGCTTGGACTTGTTTTCATAGATTTATATATTTATTGGTTATATTCAGTTTTTTTTTTAATTAACTAAAATATTAAAAATAGTTTTAGTTGATTAAAGTAAAGCTGAAGTCAAATGAAATAAATATTAGATGAAAAACTTAATTGAAAATTAGACATTTTTTCTTGCAATTAAGGAAATAGAATAAGGTTGAAGTGCTAAAATTAAAACTGAAATAAAAATAAATTAAAGCTAAATAATAACATAAACATAAAATTGGCAAACAAAACTAAATTACTAATTTAAATAAATAAAATGAAAACTAATTAAAATAATAAATAGTATATAATGATAATTCTAACTGGTTGTATGTTTAGCATGTCAAATCAATCATACAGGGAGCTTGCATCAGTGTAAACAGGGAAACGCATCTATCTGGTATCCGAGCACACTGCTTATTGAAGCTATTGATTTTGTATGTCTATGTTTAGACCATCTTTTCATTTATGCATCATTGTGGAACTATTTTTGCATTAAAACCAGACATGTCTTTATTAAAGAGCAGTGGCTCTATTATGTTATCTAATAGATCTTAATTTAGTTGTCTCAGAGTAAAGCACACTTGCTCTTATGCCTAGATTTAATTTTGGACCACAGACAACAATCTGGCACTAAAACAACAAAAGAAAACTATGAATATTGGTGCTTTCTAGTAGTGGTGAATTTTGCTCATATTTAAGGTTAAGGCTCTTAAAAACCCTATTTTTTTAAACCTTAGCACATTACTCATCTTGCACCACTTATTGAAGAGTGTGTCATTGATTTTCCAGTCAATATGGTGGAAAAAATGTATAAAAACAAGAGCTAGCTAAATCTAGAGACCAGAATATCATAGACACCTGAGACCAGTAAGTAACCACCCAGAACATCTTCAAGGTAGAGACACATTTTGCTAAATTTTGTGTGAAGAAAACGGTCCATTGTCTATAGTCTAGCAGCTTTCTGTTGATCGGCATGACCAATGTGAACATGAAAAATCTGCATAGGGTACTTTTCCACCCTCACACAAAACTATTGTTCGTGTGGATGCCTATTGAAATGACTAGATTTTGTTTACAAAGTGTTGCTAATGTTAACACAACCTTAACATCATGAGGGCGAACTTTGCACAGGCAAGCTCCACTCGCATTTCCTTATCAATTCTAGTTTGTTCCATATGGTTGATACAGTAAGTGAGGTTTTAATTAGAAACGCACAAGATCAGAAATCCGCATGACCAATTCTAAATCAATAATTCGACATTTGCCAGTATTCAGCCGGTCTATTGCTTTTAACTGTTCTGTGCTGACTTAATTTGTTACATACACATGCTAATCTGCAACCTTCATTGTAATCATTCTGTCCTCATTAAAGCATCAAACAATCTTAAATGACTAATATGGTCGTATTTGGCTGGTTTAGGTAAAAAAAAAAAACTCTTCAAATGTCTCAGTGGTTGAAGTTTAAACTGTTATTTAAATTCATAATATTCACTTTATTGTTCTATCCACCAAAAAAGACAAAATATACACATACTGCTTTAAGCCTGGTTAGTCAGGATTTCAGGTTTAATGGGGGTTTATTAGACAAAATGTATTAAGAAAGGACTATGGAATATGAGCTGACATTATGTTATGCATTTGACTCTCTGTCACGTATCAGTCGCAGAGGAAATGACAGATAATCTTCACTGGCTCTTTGACTGACAACGTGGCCCTCCCTCGGCTTGGCAGCATGTTGTTCTTTCATAATTAGATTTGCACTATTTATTCATTATCTATTAATGTTCTGTTATCATACATGGGGAAACACATAAAAAAATTATTAATTGATTTGTCTTCATTTTTAGAAATGAAATGCATCCAAACTGCCAAGCTCTATCTTCATTGTCCGTTCGACCACTTACACTGATGGACAATTTAGATCATATTAACTTTCACTTGAGCTGCTGCTTCTGCAGCACACACACACACAGTAAAGTAAGGGACAGCAACACCCATATAATTATTTCTCTTCTCAGGACCTCTCATCCTTTTTACCTTAGCAAATAAAGCTCAGAATACTCGCAAATGACTTTATACCAGTTTATATGCCAGTTTATATACAACATAATCAAACACTAATACATGGCACATAGTTTATTTCTTAGTCAAAAAACAGGATATGGGACTGTGTTGGGTGCCAGTGTTGGTGTGCGTGAGGGTGAGTCAGTGCTGCTCTGGCAGTCACTTCACTGTATACACACACACACACACACATTTTTTTTTTCTCTCTCTCTCTCTCTCTCTCTCACACTCTCACACACACACACACACACACACACACACACACACACACACACACACACACACACAATCTGTATTGCAGTGTGAACTTATCCTCTCTCATATTCTCTTTTATCTGACAGAGAAGCTGATGGGTGCATTACTTTTCCTACTGACACTGATGGGAGAGATGCCAACACACGCCATTCACTTCCAAATTCTTCCCCTTTATCTTGTTATTAGGAAGGAGAGTTATGAAAATGTGGTGTGGTTGAAGCAATTCGGAAGTGGTCGTTATGTCATTCTCTGTGTGTTTTTAGATTTCTGTCAGGTGGAGTTGCGTCTCTTGGCTCACCTGTCAGCTGACCCACAACTACTGAGAATCTTTCAGAACCCTGAAGCAGATGCATTCACCATGTTGGCGGCCCAGTGGTGGGTACACACACTATAAGAGTGCCGCACCATATACACACAGTATATGACTGTCACCATCCCAAAACGCATACAGGACACACATTTGCTTTTATTTCTCTCATTTAGTGTAAATGAATACCTTTACTCATTAATAACATTCTATTCATCATAGAATCCTGAAAAAATTTATCAACATCAAATGTTTACACTTAAATATTAAGCAGTTTTGTAGCGTGATCCGTTTAGCTCCACAAGTCGGTGGGCGGGGCTACAGAATCAGGCGTACATATTTATCTGTTGAGGCGGCGTTTCTGCATTATATGACGTCAATGGTCGACATATTCTGAGATTGAGCGTTTTCTGGGCCTGGCGTTAATAAAAGCTTTTCTTTGATTAACAAGGAAGTTTTCAGCTCTGAAACTTACAGGATATTCTTATATTACGATTAACTTTTATATATCAAAGGCTCAAGGGAAAGTTGATTTCTCAATTCATCACCCCTTTAATTAATTTTTTTTTTATTGTGTGGATGCTAAACAATGAAAAGATATTAGTAGTTAGTAGGGACACATTATGTGCAGTATTCAAAAAAAAAAAAAACAATGTCTGATGTTCATACTTTGGGTAAGTCTAGGTTTAGGAGGTCACAGAAAGTCAAGCAAAGAATGCTAGATGTTCCAGTTGTCACACACATGAAGGGTAATAAACAGGCTGACAAGAGGGCAAAAAGTCCTGCAGTACCAGTCTGTGTGTTTCACCCTGCGGCTGTGTGCAGTGAACCAGACAGAGAAGAAATCGAGAGAGATGAGAGCCTATCAGGCTGATGTTCACATCTCCAGGGTTAACGTAGCACACAGAGACAGGCCTGTCAAGAAAACGTGTTATGTGATTGCTGACATGAGCCCAGTATGTGTGTGAGGATGGATTTGTGCCTCCGCTCTGTAACTTTCTTTCTAATGACCGCAGATTGTCACAGTATTTCTGTTAGCATGTTCTATCTTTTATGAATGTGTATTGCTTACCACAAAGAGCTGAGATTTTGATATTATAAGGTCTGAGTGCTAACCTAACACTAGCCACTGCTCTAATACAGTAAGACATCTGCTGTCAGCCTCTGATTCCCTGTCACAAACACTGATGCCTCCAGCATAACCCGCACTGCTGGCACTTTCATTACACAAATGTCTCTGTCTATGTCTCTGTCTTTAGGAAGGGTATGAGTGAGGACAGCGTGAGTTCGGAGGACAGAGAGCATGCAAAGCGTATCGTCTACTCTGTGGTTTATGGAGCTGGTGAGAACTATGGTTGCATGCACACCATCCTTTCAATCTACAGGAAGTACAGAATGTTTCAATATTCATAATTTGTTGTTCATTGCAACTCTATTCTTAAAAAGCGCTCTAAGCAATTTATGTATTTTTGCTAACTTTGACCACATGCCTTCTCTCACTGTGGCTATTGCAAGCAGTCTTGTGAAGTCCTGTGTGCTGCCATCTTTGCTCATGGGCACTCCCTTGAGCCGTAAATAAATACCATGTTAGTAATTACTGTTGAGCTGCAGGAAAACGACACCCTGACAGCACTGATAGGGTGATAGCACCAAAGAACGTGCACAGTCTCAAGCTCATTACTAGCAACACTTCTCTGGGTGCATAAGATGTGAATTCGAAAGCAGCAGAAGGGGAAATTTATACATTTCGAGCAACGTAAGGATGAATAGATGACAGAAATTTTATTTTTGAATTAACTATCCTACCATTCAAAGTTTGGGATCGTTAATTATTTTAAATGTTATCTCAATGTCTCATGCTCACCAGGGCTGCATTTATTTGATAAAAAAAATACAGTGAAACCGTAATTTTGTAAAATATAATTACAATTGAACAACATTTATTTGTAATTGAAATCTTTTGTAACATTATAAATATTTTATTGTCACTTTTGATCAGTTTAATGGATCAAACATTTGAATGGTTTAAAAAAAAAAAAAAAAAGGAAAGATTTTTAATTTGGAAACATGGAACTTTAAATGAGAAAAAGCATAAAGAATTTGGGGGGAACACTTTCATGGAGTAAAACAAAAAAATACTTATCTGTATTTAGTCAAACAGGAATGATTGTGGCATAGCCTAGGGCCCTAGGCAAAGCAGAGATACATACATTTATTTTTTAGAATGACAGAGCTAGACATTGATACGGATAGGAAGAAATATAGAGAAAAGTTGTGACCCAGACTGGATAGATATTGATACAGACAGGAAAAAATATAGAGAAAAGTTGTGACCCAGACCGGGGGGCTTTGCTCTACAAGTCAAGTGCAGACTCTGCAGAGAGCTTATTGTTCATAGTGGTTGCTAACAGGTCTCCCAGAATGTGGCTTCCATGACTACGAGCTGAGAAGAATCTTATTATGTATGTGTGGAGGGTGTCACTGTTCTACTTTACTTTAACTGGGTCAGCTTGAACCTATCTCT
Organism: Gobio occitaniae; assembly: GCA_033150135.1. Taxonomy (NCBI): domain Eukaryota; kingdom Metazoa; phylum Chordata; class Actinopteri; order Cypriniformes; family Gobionidae; genus Gobio; species Gobio occitaniae. The sequence continues at coordinate 36,872 of JARQWZ010006992.1, forward strand.
GTTTTTTCTCTTTTATATTTTTCAGTCCAGCATCTCACAAGCGGCTCATCAAAAAGTGTTTGTGAGCGTTAAGTTGCTGAATACAGGAAAAAGACATTTATTTCACTCTTACAAAGCGGAACGCTTGAAGCAACAGAGCGAAACATGTTCATTTCTACCATACTGTCATCTCAGGAAAACTGAGAAATAGACAGCATAAGGAAGGCAATATTGAGTGACTGAGTGCTGGTAGAAAGTGAGTGAGAGAAGAGGGGGTGAGAGCGCCACAGTGTCAGCATATGTTGATAATCTTGCAGAAAGCGACGGATTGCCATGGTTACCGAATACTAAAAGGAGGTGTAGCGTAGAAGACAATCAAAAACACACACACACACACACACACACACACACTCATAGGCGAGGGGGAGGGGTGGACACATACACACACACACAACTGGGTCAGAATATAAGAAGCTAACTATTGAGTATCCCAGAGAGATGGATGATTTCGAGGTGGAGAGGTTGGAGTAATTAGGCAAAAGGAGGGGCACCAGAGAGCAAATGATCTTAACCAGTGAGAATGCATAGCGACACACACTCTTCATCACTTCTGTGTGCCTCTTGCCATCTTCATCTCCTTGCTCACATGCTTGGTGTATTCACTCTCCTTCTCTGTCTAGAAATAATCTCAATTACAGGCAGACAGAAGGTCAGATGAAAGTGAGCCTGAGTCTCACTTGTACATGAACTCTATTATTCAACAGGTCACTTTGTTAATTTGATTAAAAACACAGAAAAACCTGTAATATTGTAAAATATTAATACAATTTTAAATAGCTAATTTTTATATATTTTGAAAATTAATTTAGTACTGTGATGGCAAAGCTGAATTTTTAGCATTCAGTGTCACATGATCCTTCAGAAATCATTCTGATATACTGATTTGGTGCTCAATAAACATTTCTTATTATTATCAGTGTTAAAAACAGTCAGCTGCTTAATATTTTTGTGGAAACCGTGACATTTTTGATCACTATAATGTGTCCTTGCTAAAAAAAAGTATTAATTAAATAAAACCTTAATGACCCCAAACTTTTTAACTGTAACTGTACATGTTACAGTATATCACATATTACACAATATCAGTATAGGTAAAAGTCAGTGCGCTCATGTTTTTGTGTCACATTTGTTGTCATGGTAGTTGTCGTCATAGCAACATTGGGAGAATGGGTTTAGCCTTTTTTCTCACCAGTAATTCTGTGCCTCATGTCTTTTTTTGTCTCACCTTGAACTGTTTTAAGCTTGGAATATTTCTGTTCTCATGCTATTGTCCACTGACCCTCTCCCTCTTTCTCTCACACACAGGAAGAGAGCGGTTATCTGGTATTCTGGGTGTGAGTGCAGAGGAGGCCAGCCGTTTTCAGGACTCTTTCCTACAGACGTACAGAGAGGTGCCGGCCTTCATCCAGCACACCATCCAGCACTGCCACGAACACGGTCTGTGTGATAAATGGAGATTAGAAGCAGAGCAGCACAGCAGCTCACACTCACTTCACAGTTCAGTGTGTTTAGAGTTGCCATTAGGACACAATTTTACTGATATTACACACATCATGGTTTTTATTCCACAGTGGGGAACTTCACACAAAATCGTTCACCCTCATTCTTTCACTTCTCTTCTGTGTCACAAAGTTACGTTTGCTGTTCTATCTACATTTATCTTGGTGTTGCTTAAAAAGATCCAGTTGGCAGTTTACTGGTCATGTTTACTATTATTATAAAATATGAAGTTTAAATTTAGTTTGGTGTGCTGTATTGTCATGAGAAATGATAATACTTATGAAAATAATATTTTTTCAGGTTTACTTTGTGAACTGATTAATAGTAACAACTAATGGGTGTATTTTAACTGGCAATGGAGTGGAAATGGATTGCTTTCATATATTGTCATTGAAAGAAATCTTCTCCTTGTCAGCTGAAATTTGAAGAAGACACAAATATTAAATTATTATTAAATAAAAAAAATATATTTGTCAGTGTTCCTGTTCTAATAGCTGATGATCTTGTTTAGTGCATGCTGTAGATTCACAAATAGGTTATAAAATGAGTGAAGCATTCAGTGTTCAGAGCTACTCCTCAAACAGGCACCTCAGGACTGAAAGTTCCCGCCAGTGCGCTCATTACACGATCAATACTGGAGGTATTGACATCCCTGCACAGCAACAAAACACCTGCTATCATTTTGCTGGGAAATTTATCAGGTTTTGAGAGGGAGGAAAGAGATTCAAGAAAATGAAATGGAGAAGGGCTGCAAAGACTGAGCTTTATTTCTCAGTAATATGTTCTAGAACAGGGTGTTCCAGTAGGAGTGTGGTAGCGTCTAATCTTCTGTTCAGGGAGACTTTCTGTGCTGTCTTTTGATTTAGAGAGTTGCTTTTGTGAGAGCTTAATGTGAGAGAGACAAGACTGATATGGGACCTTTCTCAGAGGTGAAAAGTAGAATTACCTATTACCTGCTGATACAGGCTTTGATGAAGGGCCTGAACTACAGTGGCCCCAAATAGTATTTGGAAACTTAATGGGATAGTTCATCCAAAAATTATTATTGTTATTATGTCAGCATTTACTCACACCCATGTTGTTCCAAACTAGATATTTTGAGAAATTACTTTTAGTCCATATAACAGAAGTCAATGGTCACCAAAATAGCTTGTTACCAAGATTATTAAAAATATCTTCTTTTGTGTATAGCACAATGACAGAATTTTCATTTTGGGTGGACTGTCCCTTTAAGCTACACAAAAACACATGCGTGTCATTGCATGAACAAAATATCAAACCAAATGATGTTATTTTCAAAGAAAGGTACCACAGACTCACTTATAATGCATAAACCTTGACAAAGAGGTTTGGACAAATCTGCTTGTCAAATAGTATAGTGGTTAATCTGACCTGCTAGGACGCCTGCCTGCCTGAATTTGAGGGTAGTTGATTTCATACCTCCTCTAAAATGGTCACCAGTTGGTACAATACATACAATTATGTATTGGTTTTATTTTATTTAATACAATGACATTTTAATTTAAAAAAATCTTTTTAATTTGTGTGTAAATGGGAGAGTTCACCCAGTAAAAAAAGTTCTGTTGAAAATCATTTACTTGTGTCGTTCCAAGCATGTGACTGACTTTCTTTTGTGGCCCGCAAAAGATTATATTTATTTATTTTCAATATTATATATTTTTTGGCCATATAATAAAAAATATAGTTTTTGATCCCACTGAATCTTCTTTGTATGGACAAAATAGTTAAAACATCCTTCGAGATGTTGTCTTTTGTGTTACATAGAGAGAAGAAAGTCAAAAAGGTTTGGAAAGATGTGACGGTGAGTAAATTGACAATTTTTAGTTTGTTTTTTGGGTTGAACTATCCCTTTAAGTGTCCAAATATATGTGGCCACTGTATGTTATTTCTGTGCACAATCTTTGAAATGTAATGTGTACAGGTGATGTATTTACTGTACTGTCAGACACTTCGATAAGGATACGCCAAAGACAAACATTTTGAATTTGACAAAACAGAATACACAAAAATAACACACGTGCTCATAATCCTCAATAGCAGAGAAACACAGTAGCACATTCCAGTGATGTGTCATTTGTGTTGTCTGTACATATGACGCGCGCCCACACTGAGCCACACACATTCCTGAACACTGTTACACATATACATGCAGTGGTCTCTCTTTGTGCCCCATAACTCCTGGCGTCTCTGTGCTTCTGGGAAAAAGATTTTCCAAATGAGCCCACCGGCTGACCTCACTCTTTTCCAACAGGGGTTTACGCGTAAAGCTTTGACCTATTGTCTGCCTTACCCCGGAATGCACTGGCATGAGTGATTCGTAAAGAGTCTGTGTGTGAATGAGTGGACTAAGTATAATAAGGCTGAAAGAGTGTATAAGTTGCTGTGTATGTTCTTTCTTATTGATGCCTTAGGATTTGTGAAATCCATAATGGGAAGGCGCCGTTCCCTCCCTCACATTCACTCTGTTGACTGGAGCCTTCGAAACCAAGCAGAGAGACAGGCCGTCAACTTTGTACTACAGGGTATTGCGTGTTTCTACTTGTGTTTGTAATGTTTGTCACATTTTTGATTGTCAAAATGACTGTGTGTGACCCTTCAGGCTCAGCTGCAGACCTAGCCAAAATGGCCATGATCAAAATCTGCTCCCAAGTGTCTTCTGCCACTTACACTGCCAGGTACATACATCCGTTCATCTGTCCTCTTATAATCACATGTGTATCTTAATACTACATTTTGTATTTGGGAAATGTGGTAACATTTTACATTTTAAGGTTCAATTAGTTAAAGGGATTGTTCCCCCTAAAAAACTGCCATCATTTACCCACTATCATGTTGTTCCAGACCTGTATGACTTTCTTTTGCGGAACATAAAATAAGATATTTTGAAGAATGTTGGTAACCAAACCGTTTTGGTGACCACTGACCTCCATTGTGGGAATGAATAAGGGATAATGTACTCTGATAAATCACTGACAGGGTCTTGCATCACCCTGAAGGGGTTTATTCTGCTATAACTACTGGCTGGATGTACATTATCCCGCTTATTACACGGCTACTTGCCACATAAGTAAATAATTAGACTCTAAATATTGACTTGATTTGAGATATTTTATTAGCTTCCGTGAAGAAACCAGTTTCTAGCAAGCGACGAGTTCAAACTAGACGAACATTTAAGGTACAGTCATACCACGTATTACGCAGCATTTCGCCACATAAATAATTATGGGGATAAAAGATATTGATTTGAGATGAAAATGTTTTAAAATTGTACCTGTTTGTTATCTTATTATCCATTACGGTGTACAAAACTGCATTTGTATGAAACGAGAGTGAGTCTGCGATACCCAGATTACATAATTAAATAAATGTATACAAAATATTGATTAGATTTTTTTGTATTTTATTGGCTCACCAAACTTCCACGAAGGAAAAAACGTTTCTTATGAGCCTTTATTGCTGGTTCAGTTACCTGGATGAGCCTGTTACCAGTTTTTACTGTTTTTTTTTTCGGGAATAACATCCCGCTGGTTGGGCATGATTGACCAATCAGAATCAAGTATTCCACAGAGCTGCGTAATAAACACTGAGAAATACTGTTTCCTTTTTGTTCCACAGAAGAAAGAAAGTCATACAGGTTTAGGTGTGTAAATAATGGTGTAATTGTCTCTTTTTTTTGGGAAGGAAGATATTTGGAAGAACATATGTAACCAAGCAGATCTCGGACCCCCCAACCCATTGACTATCATAGTATTTTCTTATCCTGTCAGAAGATCTGCCTGCTTTGGTTCTTCCAAATATCTTCCTTTATGTACAGCAGAACAAAGAAATTCATACAGGGTTGGAACAACTCGAGGATGAGTAAATGATGACAGAATTTTCATTTTTGGGTGAACTATACCTTTAATGCATTAGGCATCATTCACTAACAATGAACAGTACTTTTGCAGCATTTATTAATATAAGTTTATGCTCATTTATACATATGCTAATACATTTTTAATTATAAACCATCAAATGTATAACATTTTATTAATTCTTCTCCATAGATATCTTTACTATTTCTTTCTACATATCCTTTGATTGTCTCTCTTTTTCTCTCTTAGCCTATCTGTGTGAATCACTCAACTTGCAGTGCAGCTCTATATATTACAGTCATTTATCTTTGTTAGCATCTCTCTATCCCTCCCTCTTCATTCTATCTCCTCGCCCCTCCCTCCAAGTCTCTTGCTATTCCTCTCAGTGAGTATTAGGAGATGTGTCTGCAGTAGATGGCTTACAGACAATGTAGAGCAATACGATTACTGAAACGTTTAATGTAATATTGCCTCCACATTCCAGAAACTAAACACATCATGGTTTGGTGGTCATGGCCTGATCTCCTTGTTAAGATTGATAGTTCTGTTCTAGTTCCTGTGTCTATATCTTTTTAGGCTGGTGGCTCAAATCCATGATGAGCTTCTATTTGAAGTGGAGATCTCACAATTGGATCAGTTTGCTGGTGAGGGAAGCCTCACATGTCCTGTTATATGAGCATGAAAGGAATAATCTGGGTGAAATACCAGTTCATTTCAACTAGTTCTGAGTAAATTACCTCTGAATTATTTTAGTATTATGTATCGTACTATTATAGTTTTAATTATTAAAGTGAATTCGCTTGTTTTTAATATTTATATTCTAGATTAATTTGTAGTTTATGATGTGTTTTTGTTAGTTTTATTAGATCCCAGAACACAATCAGTTAGTTTGTTTTAATAGTTAACTCTAATAACCCTGGTGGTAACTGACATTAAGCTGTAAATGCTGTCAGAGCATAACTAGTATTTTACCCAGAATATTCCATTAATACATCTTTTGTGAGATAAAAGGACTAGGCTAGATCAATTTGTTTAGAGACAAAAAGTAATTGCCATTCAAATATTGTGAATCTTATGTTGGTGAACAGTGCTGGTGAAGAAGACCATGGAATCTCTTCAGCACATTGCAGATTTAGAAGTGAATCTCTCTGTAAGTGAACTCCCACACAGCTTCATTTAAATGACAATCATTTATCTTTGTATGAAGACGAGCTTCTGGGTGT
>JARQWZ010006993.1:0-43487 GCA_033150135.1 Gobio occitaniae
CCGTGCCAAGCGCCACAGTCGGGACAGCAGGAGCCAGCCCCGATGTAGACGCCTGAGCACGGGCCGGGTCAGGTGCTAGAGAGGGGGGTGTGTGGCCGAGGAACTAGCGTCGGAGCTTTATTCCACACCGTCACCCTCAGATCACCCTGGCCACCAGCCAAAGTGCTGCCTCCGGGGGAGACCGCAGATTGGGGGGTGACAGAGGGGACTCTCGTTCCGGCATCAGCACGAAACTCACAGAGTCTTGATCGAAGCACCGAGATGGCCAGGTTCCCGCAGAGGGAACATGAGTCATCCAAAAGCGCTGCCTGAGCGTGCTGAAAGCCCAAACACGTCACGCAGCGCTCGTGCCCGTCAAAAGAAAAAAGCGATCTACCGCACCCAGAAGTGCACGGACGAAACATCCTGAAAAGGACGCGTCACGTGCAAGCTCTTTTATGAGAGGAAACTTTGCAGCCGATGCCGAAGCGCCCAGGGAAACACACACCAGCTGTCAGGCGGACCACTGCACAGATCAGCAGGCAGGAAGTATGCGATCACTGGAACGCGCCGTCACACCAACACCGACTGGAAAGCTGCTCGTCTCGAAGAAGCTGACAGAGTCTCAGAAGGCTGTAGGAGTGAAGAGGTAGGTACTCTTGGCTCTGAAAGCAGAAACATAATGCGATATTGCCTCGTACTTCCTTATATACTCACGCAGTGAGGCGGAGTTACGTATGCAAATTCCGCATGCCCATGGCATTGGCACGCCATTGGGCGTTTTCTCTAAACTCGAAGTTGATAGGCTTCTAAGCGAAACCCCCATTCGTTAGTCACTAACGTTACGTCGTAGTGACTGAACGAAAGGGAACTGGAAGTTACGATTTCACTTCAGATGAGATCTGTGACATGAGATCTGTGGGGAAGCTCTCCATGGCGCCAATGACTGGATTCATAGCCTACTTTATACTTTATAAATGGTCATACTTTTATTTTGACGGTTCCCTTTAGGACATTCTGTTGACTAATCTATAAGTAACGTTGCACCTACATGTCAACTAACTCTCATTAGAGTATTAGTTAAGTATTAGTAGACTGGGTATGATTAGAGTTATTAGAATAAGGTGTTACGGTTAGTAAAATAAGTTGACATCCACTTGCACGTTACTCAGTCAGTAGAATGACTGTTGGGGGAGCATCAAAACAAAGTGTTAGCAGATATTAAGAAGACAATCTGCTAATACTCTACTGAGAGTTAGTTGACATGTAGGTGCAATGTTACTTTATAGTCCATCAAAATGTCTAAAGGGGACCGTCAAAATGAAGTGTTACAGAATTTTCATGTTTTAATCACTTTTTATAGCCTTTCTTCCATTCTTTGACACATGACACACTCTGAGCAGTGTGGGGGGGCGTCAGAATGTTCATCAACAGAACTTTGCCATGAGTATATCATGACCTTGAATGATGTTCAGTCTCTTGTATGTTGAGTTTGCACAAATGCGAGCACGAGCAATACGATGCTGGGTGCTGTTCACTTAACGGCCACTGGTGTCGCTAATAATAAGGGTTTCTGTATTCTACAGCCACATTAAGGGGAGGGTTTAAGGGCTGAGATGAAAGACAAAGGGTCTAAAGCCCTCCTAAATTTATCTCACAAAATTACTTCCTAGGAGCATGGTGAAGGAAACAAGTTTGCATCCCCTCTGACATTCAGCCGGTGGACACTTCCTCACAGTGTCCTACAGTCTTTCTCACAATCTGGATTTAAATATAATACGACATGCACGGAAGCAGGAAACATTTCCTCCATACAAAACACACACTTATTAGTGTGTGCTAATACTGTTTCTGAACTGCATATTTGATAGACTATTAGTGCATTAATTACACCCTGTAGAAACAATCATCACAGTAGCTAATATAATTGCTATGATTTGTAATGTGTAAACACCACCATGGGGCATTTGTGCATGAAAACTCACTCATCCAGATTGTGGATACATACCATAGTTGTCTCTGCAATGGAGCCGAAACTGTTAATGAAAATGTTGCATGATACATTCACTGGGGGGACCTGTAAAAAAGAAGAGTGAAATCAGTAATGATACACCACAGCCTCACAAAGACTCTTAATAGTGCCATTGGTTAATCATGGTTATACAAATAAGTACAATGTTAGCTATTTAAAGCTTCAAATAATTTAACCATTTAGACTTTTCATTTTCATTTTCTTATTCAGTGGTATTATCCAGTTTATTATCTTTGCATTTTCTTTGCTCCAGAGAATAATTGTTAATTCAAGATCAAGAAAAACTAGAGAAGAAAACATTGGTCCCACTTCATAATAAGTGTTTTTACAACTATGTACTGACAATTAAATAATCATGTTTTTATGTTGTACTTAAATTTAACACATATCTGCATGTAATTACAGGTGTAATTAATGTCTGTAATTGCATCTATAATTACACTGTTGACTCTCTCTTATACTCAAAAATGGTGCTATATAGCACTAAAAATGATTATTGGCTTGTAATCATAGGGAAACACTTTTGGTGCTATAGCACCATATCTTTAAAGGTGCTCTACAGCACCTTTGTTACATGGTGCAATGTAGAACCCATAAGAGGTGCCATATCGCATTTTATTTTGTCAACAAAAATGGTGCTAAACAGCACCAACAGTGGTTCTTTGGCTCGCAAAGAACCTTTTAGGGGGCTTAACAGGTTCTCTGTAAGGCAGTGTTGCTATACCCCACCTTAACCACCCATACACTTAACAGCTTCTGTATATGGTACCGGTGCTATATAACACCTCAGTCATCCCAAAGAACCGCTGAAGAACCCCTGAAGAACCATTGGTTCCCCTATGATCACAAGCCAAAGAACTATATAGCACATTTTTTAGAGTGTACCCCTTAACCTAGTGATTTGACTGTTTGCCTTACACTTTTCTTTTTACTTACAATATTGATATGTACATTGAACTCAGTGCATAAATGTATTGATTTATTATGCTCTTATTTTTTCAAAGCTTTTCAAACTCCATTACTTGACATTTATGAATTTGTGGCTTCTGTAAATGAGCTTCTGAGGGGAAGTCCTCACCAGTTTAATAATTTAAGAAAGCTCAGGCTGATTTATGGTTTGAGATGGTTTGGGTTCAGGGCCATTCTGTAACAGCATAATGGAAGAATGTATTCAGGGTCACAGAAATGTCTAGAGGCAACAGGAACCAGGAGCTGCGCAGTATTATTACATAATCATTTCATAGCATGAAATGAAATATAGTCACATCTGCTTCAGCTTTGTACCATTTAAAAGATAAATCTCATAGGCACCAATGATCATTATACTAATGATTTTAAAGATATCAAATCAAAAACAAGAAATGGTTGCAAATAACTTCTAAAGATATCATAATGTATTACCTAGAATAAAAGGCAAAGAGAAAATGGTTGTTTGTACTACCTTTAAAGTTGGGCCTAATTCTGGCATCATAACCTGAGATTCTTCCCATGAGCTTGTCAAGGAAGACAGAGGGTGACATGGATTCTGCTTTTCTTCGAGGGTTTTTCTTGTTCTTTTGATGCTACCAAACTTAGAAGTAAAGAGAGAGCGAGAGAGAGAGAGAGAGAGAGAGAGAGAGAAAGAGAGAGAGAGAGAGAGAGAGAGAGAGAGAGAGAGAGAGAGAGAGAGAGAGAGAGAGAGAGAGAGAGAGAGAGAGAGAGAGAGAGAGAGAGAGAGAGATAGAGATAAAGGGGAGTGGGAGAGGGGGAAGAGATTTTAGCAGATCAGCCACGAAATTCACCAAGGCTACAAATATAAGGGGCTATACCGTCATCTAACATCAAATATTCAGGTTTTCCATTTGGGGCATTAGACAAAGCTGTATAATAAGCAGCTTTTATTCACTTCAGATATGAAGGTCTGTGCATTCAAATTAATACATAACAAATTTAGCAATTGTATACAGATTCAGTGGATAAGATTTGTTATTGCACTGCATTAATACCACCACTATAATACCAAACAGAAAAAAGAGATATTATGAGAGTAATACAGTATATGTTGCATAACAATAACAATAGCATTCAGCATCATTTCATTATGAAATACATGTAATATACTTCCTGAGACTTATTGCATATGGTCATACATGGCTAATATGCAACATAAACAGATGGTGTACAAGTAATGCTGCTGAACTCCCTAGACCAAACTCTGTATTGTGATACACAATGGAAAATTGTGCTGCCATATTTCCTTTTAGTAATGACCGAAATACAATAATTTTGTCAGGCATTCTTTCTCTTGATACTGATAAGGAGTAAAAGGAAGTTCTATTGGCAGCTGCAGATAAGGGATAATTTATGTCTTGATTATTACCCCAGTGTTGAAAGGTGCCATTTTTTGTAATTGGCTTTTGTGTGTATGCTGGATTTTGTTCTCAAAGAGTTCAACACGGCAAGCGGTGAAGGTGATGATACACGGGGCATCTTTTTGAGCAATGTTGCCGTCAACGGGTAAATGAGGTGAGACACAGGGTCCACGACCGATCTAAAGTATCCAGATAGAAATTTGTTGTCCATTCTCAATAGGAAAATGCCCAAGCAACATCGCATGGCAACATTGCCAACAACATTGCTCAAAAAAAGTTGCCCTGCGTATCATTACCTACAAATGCTTGCCAGTGATCCCAATTAGAGGCCGTGGGAAGGACATGTTATTGATCTGTTTGGCTTAATGAATACACAAGGTATATTTTCCGGAATTTGTGGACTTGACATTTCATTGATCTTTTTTTTCTTCTTTCTAAATTAATCAGGAGAGAGATACTCACTGTGGAGGTAGGAAAAGTTGTGGACAAATATCCACGAGGAACAACCATGCTTTTAAACATTTAAACTCTTCTTGTTTTTATTGCATTTTATTGAATAAGCACTATGCATATTACATCACAAATTAATCATATTTTTCTTTTTCATAGCCCCCCCCCCCCCCCCCCCCCAAGATATAATGATATGTGAAATGTACACATCTGTAAGCAGAATATGCTCCTTTTATTGATTTACTGAATGATATTGAATGATAGTGCTGAAAGTACATAACAATGAAGAGGAATTTTAATATCTTCAAGCATATTTCTCCCACTCCCTTAACTCTTTCCTGTCCAGTTTATGCATACCCAGTCAGTTCTCCTGGTATAATTATCCCGGGTAACTTATTAGTCATGCAAACCCCTTTGACACAATCATTATCAATAATCAAATGGAAATGAGGACACTGGCAATCTGAAACAATGTGCACCAACAGGCCACTTTTTGCAAAATATGAAAAAGTCTGGAATTAAATGAGGACTTTCTTATTATGATGAAGTTGTAATATATATATACAGCGGTATGAAAAACAGAAATAGCATCTAATGGGAATATTAATAAAAATCGTTTGTCGGCAGGCTAAAATATAATAAATATAATTAAATATATGAATATAATTTAAATATAAATTAATCAATAGAAAATAAATAAAACACAAGTAACATTCAGTGTGTGGGTGTTAACATATGCCAGTGCAATGAACTGAGCATGAACCATGATCTGTAGTGTAATCTGTGACATTTCAACCAAGTCGTGTATCAAGTAATGTGACAAGTTTGTATCTACATAAATGCTTGTTTCTGGCTGCTGAAGCGCCTCGTTAAGTTTCTGATGAACATAAGTCAAAGGTCAGGCAGTAAGATTAGGATTAAAAGCATGTGACACAAAATTACAGCATTACTAACACTCACTACTCCGTCCTGCAAAATCATCTTGTGAGACAAACACACACATCCACACACGTTCACAACTCTGAGGCTGCTTTGCTCAGCACGGATCAGCTTTGCTCACCACTGTTGACACTGACATTCCTCAGAGCGTCCTGTTGCCAGTTATTCTCCACCAGTTTCCTCTTTCTCATTCTATGGCTTTGAGTTCTGTTGTTTTTGTTTCAAAGCTCTGAGACTAAGCAAAACTAGATCAGTTTAGAGCAAAGCAAGAGTGATTTGAGAGGGCTTTAGTGTTTCTCACAGTTTGGCTGGAGCAGCATAAAGGATGATGATTTTACTCTCTACCTTTAGTCCAAAGCAAACTGCAGAGAAAAATCACAGTCTGCAATCAAGCAGAAGGACCACCTTTGACATTTTTCCACATCTGGGACCAATATACTGGATTGTGTCACACAGTCGTCTGTTTTCACTCCATTTAGGATCGTAACCACCACAGACACTGAAGTCCCCCCTAATAATTAGATAAGGCCAAATTGTCCTATATCCCCACCCCAATAATTAGATAAGGCCAAACACCTTTTTCAACTAAAAACGGATAACATTTTATGCGTGTTGGCCATAGCCTGGCCCCGCCCTCCTGCGGTATATTCTTAGGTTTTTTCAGAACAAATTTTTACCGGTCCAATCAGCGAACAGAGGGAGTGGCTGAGAACGATGACGTTGATGTTGTGCGCTAGTTTGAGTTGTAGTTCAGTAATGGCGGCGGAGAAAGATGCGAGCGAAGCCATTCATTCCGTTGTGGCACCGCTGCCGAATATCCAGAAGTTAAAGCGGAGTTTTGTTGGTGGCCATGATGTTGTGTCCCGGGAAAAGTTAGATTTTCCAGCTCGCTCCGTTAGTGGTGAAGGAGTTGGCTGACGCCCCGGTAATTGTTTCTCGTGCGGTCGGAAGGTATTGTCATCATTTACAGGAGCTAGTCAGTGATTGCCGTCCGTCTCCCACCACCCGTGTAAAAATCCCCGGCCGAATGACCTACTGTTTTAGACAAACACCAAGGTCGTGTGGTTTTAATTGCTGTCCGAATCCACATCTCTGAGTTTTCAAGAATATTTCACTTCAAAATTCACGGTTTATATCCTTTTTGACCACTGCAGAGCACCATAAGGTTGCGCTTCACTGTAATTTGGATGCATTTCTAGACTTGTATTTCTTTAAATGCTGCCAAGTATTTACAAGAGCAATATATTTCATCACCGCTCAAAAAATAAAAGGAAGAAAAGCATGTGAACATTTGAATTGGGCCGTTATTTACGGCAGCATTTATTCTTATCATACCAAGCATATGATATTTTATGCACAGTATACATTCATGCGAGCAGCGCGCTCCCGATCACAAAACTCTCCCCTCCACCGTGAATAAATCACAATTCGAATGCACAAGTTTTTATCACTGAGGTGGCTGCGCATTTATTTTTACGGATTTCCTTGTGAGAAATAAAGGCGAACTGAGTTATTTTACTGTTTTCTTTCTTTTTCTTTCATTCTCTTTAAAAACTTTAATTATAGAATTTTTTTTGAATAAAAATACCAAATTGGGGGGTTTGGTCCCCCAATCTTTAAGACATGGTTACGACCTTGCTGTTGTCAAGCTTCTGTCAGCTAACTTTTTGCGGTGACAATACTAGTCGGACCAACGTTGGTGGCTTTTCGGCCAAATTAGCATGTTGTCATTATTTCCGATGTTGGCATCAGAGCCGTCATTGAGAGAGATCACTCTGATTGGCTTTTCAGCTTAGCAAACCAGAAAAACTAGTGATGAAAGCAAGCAAATGACAAAGTCAATAGGGTACACTTCTAATTTTACTACTTCATTTTATCTGAGCATTCCAACATGAAATACTTTCATAATGATAGGACCTACTGGAATGAAGATCAACTGATCAACATGATTCATATTCAAAACGGTAAATAAGTGCTGTTTTGTTTATGGTTTGTATAGCCACAGTTCCTAGTTCTGTTTTTGAATCACAAATACAGACTACTGCCACCTACAGGTATGGAAAGGTATTTCCTCACACACAGAACGTGTGTGCTAGTTGGCCTTTGGCTGTGTCTTTGCAATGTGTTCAAGCACAGCGAGGTGATTTTGCTGGCTAGTTGTTTTTTTATATATGTCTGCTTGGTGTGTCACATACTGTACTTCCCCACCACTGATGTTACTTCTAAAGCTGACAGAAACTTCTGCATCTGTGTAAAAGCCTCTGGCTATGAGCATTGTGTCTTGGTGGTGGGCCTTCCTGACTATGCAGAATTGAAGTCAACAGTGCACATCACACCTTTTTTCCCAGGAGCAGTAAGTAAAGTGCAAACTCCCAATTACCAAGCTCCTTCGCAGCAGAAAGAGCCAAGCTTCCAGCAACACAGCTCTCTCTCTCTCTCTCTCGCTCTTCCCTGAAACCCTGATCAAGGCAGAAACATCCATACCAGAGAATGTCATCAGCCATGGATTTGCTCTTGCACCCCCTAGAAGGAGTCAAATGTCCAAATGTCTTACTGGTTTCCTGCAGTCACAGATATATTGTCCTTGACACTCTCCCATTCCCTCCCACCAATACCAAGGGAGGCCTTGAGATAGTTACTATGGAAACCACAGGCCAATGAAGCATCAATGGTGGTCAACAGAGCGAGGCAGTCACAGAGGATGCTCATGTTGGAGCCGATCGAAAGGGATTGAGGAGATGGCGTGAATGTGCATGTCTGGAGCCAGAAGGGAGAATACCGGCATCCGTAGATTGCATTCTACCTCAGTGCACAGATGAATCAGTGACAGAAATAACATATTGTTAAAGTTACAGCCTACTTTCTCTCACACATACACATAAAACCTGCCTCTATTCTGTCTTCTGTTTTACTTATTTAAGACTGAAGTGATAAAACATGTTAAAGTTCAAAGTAATTATTGGTATTTCAGATGTGAGGTGATCTGTAAAAATGCTACAAAACAACCTGATAATTGGTTAATTGTAAGTTACCTAACCATATACAGTGGAAAAAAATAT
This sequence comes from Gobio occitaniae, assembly GCA_033150135.1. Lineage (NCBI taxonomy): Eukaryota > Metazoa > Chordata > Actinopteri > Cypriniformes > Gobionidae > Gobio > Gobio occitaniae. Next base: position 8,811 of record JARQWZ010006993.1, read on the forward strand.
GGTTTACCATTGCATAATATGCATTGCTACCATAAAATATTTTTGCAAGTAAACCTGTATTATTATGGAGGTTATTTTATTTTGGTACTTCAAGTTTATTGGTATACATTATTTTTTTAATGAAACATATGGTTATAAGCATTAAACAGGCATAAATATGCCATCCCATAGTACCTGAAATTGTCACTGTATTTTTACGGTGACTTTTTGGTTATCACTGTTTTTATTGTAAATGTAGTTTTTTTTTTTTTTTACAGAATAGATTTGACTGTGTGAGGATATTGTATTCGTTGCTGACAACATTGCTTTGGTTTAAACTCTCATTAAGGATGAGCCCAATGGCTATCATAGCATCAGAATATGACTTTTGAAAAAAACTTTAAAGACAAAAATGATAAAAGAAAGGGTCAGATTGACAGTTAAGTCGAGAGAAGGACAGGGCAGTACTTCAAAGTCTTCGCATGGCCACATGAAGGATTGGGAGATAAAGGGGAAGACACTGGATATTTGAAAAGAGGGAAAGAATGAAAGAGACAGATTGACGGAGCATATCAATGATAGAAAGAAACAGGATAGCTGAGACAATTAACTGAAAACACCAGCTCACAGTTCAGTCATTATAAAAGAAGAGTTATAGCTTCACCTTTACACTGTGACAGCTCTGACTTAATCAAAAGCACTTACAATTCACACACGGTTCACTTCACATTCAGTCCCAGGCAAGAATAAATGCCGGCAGACATTTTTTCTTTTATTCACACAAAACATTAATCCACATTGTATCTGAAATATGTCAGTTGCTTATTGATAATCAGTTTTGTATTGTTCAGTTACACAGATTAGAGCAGAATTAGAACATTGCTTTCATGTGTTGCACACATTTATTATTCTCCTTATTCACCGGAACCACACACAGGCATCAGCATCTATATTTTCTGCGTCCACTTACTGTACTTAATGTGAATAACCAAAATACACTGATTCACTGATTATATAGGTATATATTATTAATAACATACATATTTTATGTGTGGATAATTATGTATATGTACACTACCATTTAAAAGTTTGGGGTTGGCAAGTTTTTTTGTTCTCTCATTCTCACCAAGGCAGCATTTATTTGATAAAAAATACAGTCATATTATGAAATATAATTACAATTTAAAATAACTGTTTTCTATTTTAATATAGTCCTATTGTGAAATACAAATATTTGTCATGAAATTGAAGATGGCTCAGGCTGATAGGTCCTTAACTCAATCTGCATGCAATCACATCATTCTCTATAGGGAACAACTGATTGGTACTTGTTGTATAAGTAGCCAATCAGCTCGCTGCTCAACCTTCAAATACTTGATCAGCATTTGCTGTAGCAAGTGCAGTGTGCATTCAGAAATCCTCCACACTCCCCAGCTCCACCTGTATACATCTGCTACGGGTAATTAATGTACGCAATATTGTCCAGCAGAAGCACATATTACTTGCTCACAGCAGCGTGTATGCATCCGTACTTGCTCTGCAGCAACAGCAATAACCAACAGCAGCAGCAATAACAGAAGCAGCGAAGCAGATCTATGCTGCCAAGACAAACATATCAAAGCTGCCATATCAAACATTCAGAGAGTTGTCATGTCAGAAATATAATTTATTACTGTGATGACAACGCTAAATTTTCGGCAGCCATTACGGCAGACTTCAGTGTCACATGATCCTTCAGAAATCATTCTAATTTGCTAATTTGCTGCTCAATAAACATTTCTTATTATCAATGTTAAAAACAGTTGTTCTGCTTTAGCTCTTTCCCTGCCAGCGGATCTGTAATTACGCGTACCAGATGCGTAATAGCCAGTGATAACACGGAAAGCTGTAAAATCTTGTCAAGGGCAGGGAAGCGTTAATAGTTTTGTGGAAAATGCGATATACTTTTTCAGAATTATTTGATGAATAGAAAGTTCAAAGGAAAGTCATTTATTTGAAATAGAAATCTTTTGTAACAGTATTGTCAATTTTGATCAGTTAAATCAGTCATTGTCAAATATTAATTTCTTGACAAAAAAAACCCTTTTGAACAGTCATGCAAACAGTCATTTTGAAAGGACTTCTTTGTTAAGTATGAATTAGTTTTAAATAGGGAAATAATAAATAATATTTTGTAGGATTGCTTTATACATCTGGTGATTTTCATTTCAAACAATCAGCTGCTTTTATCATAGAGAAATGTGCATCACGATAACTATACAACCATATACAGCATATCTTCCATCTCATTACGCCTAATGATTCTGTGAAATGCATCCAGTTAGTATGAGGAGAGTATGGCTGCAGTTTTGTTGTCACCCCCTGTAGGCTTCGGTCTCATTGGGTTGTCATTGCTGTGGGACAAACAACCCCCTCCCCCACTCCTCGTCTACTTCCCTTAACGTGAAATACAGCTAAACTGCTGGATCGGTGTGACCTGTCCTGTCAGCATGGTGTTCGCTGTGTTGTCTTCCTTTGCTAATGCGAGGAGGCTGGACACAATTTGGCTCCTTTGTTTACTAGTGGTTCACCTTCTCTGAATGTTGCCCACTGTTATTGTTGTGTCACGTACTGTGTGAGATGCTGATGGAACTTGTGTTGTTTAGCTGACGGGCATAGACAGGCCATCAGCCTGAAGTGTGCTGGATTAGCTTATGTGTCTTTCCTTATTAAGGTGCAAGATAGTTTTTTTATAGTCAGTGAGTAATGAGTTAATGTGTATGGGAATGTGTTGCCACCCTGTGCCACACAATTTCAGTCTACATGAGTATTACCATGACAGCTGCTATTTATCTAAATAAAAAATCTAGTGACATCAGCAAGATGAAATAATACCTCATTCAGCGAGTGATTCCAAACCATGGAGTCAAAAAAGTACAAATTAATCAGATAAAAAGAATCACATTTATAAATAATTAAATCTATTAATTAACGAATGTGATTTTTCCATATTTATACATATTATTATTATTATTATTATTATTACGTACAGAATAATGGTATTGCAACACTAGTGATTTAATTAATATATTTTGTTATTGATCCATTTAATTTTATAATTATATAATAAAAAGTTATTGCAACATTTTATCTCGCAATTCTGATTTTCTCAGAATTGTGTGATATAAACTCGCAATTGTGAGATATAAACTTGCAGTTCTTTTTTTCCCCTCTTTTGGACTTTATAACTTGCAATTTTGAGTTTATATCTAGAGAAAAGAAGTCAGCATTGTGAGAACTCCCTTTTGCAAGAAAAGTCAGAATTGCGAGAAATAAAGTCAGAATTGTGATATAAACTCGCTATTGCAAAAAAAAAAAAAAAAAGTCAGAATTGTAAGAAAAAAAGTCATAGACAAAGTAATTGACTAAAGTCAATTCTGACTTTATTTCTCAAAATTGAGAGTTTTTTTTTTTTATTCTGTGGCAGAAACAAGCCCCCATACATGACTGATTTTAAAAAAGCAGCTCACAAAATTTTCTTTTGCATATTCTATAAATGAACAAGATCTTTGAGGTTTACTTTATTCCCTACAGGAACCAACACAATAGGCTTTTCAGTTCTGTCTGCAGTCCAAATTACGTTCCATTTTGTGGTCATGGGTGAAAAAAAACTAAAGCACATTCTTAAAGCATGTTTGGATACTCACTGTTGTCACTGAATGTGAGGATGGTATTGATGATGGTGGATTAATCCCCAAGTACTCATTAGCTTTTGTGTCATGCATCACCATTTGGAATTAATTGTGTTGTTGTGGATATTTTGTATTGATTATCTGCTAGGTCCTTCAAGGAATACTGTCATTGTGATTGACTGAAAAGGCTTTGTCCATCCTGTTTCAAAATAAAAAAAAATCTTGAGTCACGTTTAAAGTTTAATTTACATTTATTCATTTAGGAGAATCTTCAATCCAAAGGACTATACAAATGAGGAATGGTGCAAAATAAGTGACTCATCCAACATTATCCCTTTTTGGACAAATGAAAATATATAACACCTTATCTGTCATTGGTAACTGATTTCCTTAGAGAATTATTTAACAGTGGCTGGTTCTGCATATGAAATTAGTAATTTGTTGTCTCCGCTATTATATTCATTTAACTAAAAGCCAGATAAAAACCTGAAATAGAAATTCAGCCCTCCAGATCTCTTCAATTCAGTAGATCGGTAGATACAAATAAACAAACAAATAAACTGATTAAATAAATGGGTAAATAAAAATGAAGCAAAAAAAAAAAAACAGTACATGGAATCAAACAATGATCTGAACACATGATTGCCTGAGGGTTTTACAGCAGTAATTGGAGCAGATTCAAATGAATATCCAAAGCCTGTATTTCTAAAATTAAGAATACTTCTATGTTTTTTTTTTTAGCTATCATTGTACTCATTTCTGTACTCATTTCAGGAGAGAACAATTTGGTCCAGGTCCAGGTCAATGAGGCTGTACACTGAAACTATAGTTTTATGCTTTTTTGTAATACTTGATTTTTATTTCTATTATCTTCTTGTATTATATACTACTGTTCAAAAGTTTGGGGTTGGTAAGTTTTTTAATGTTTTGAAATAATTCTCTTATGCTCACTAAGGCAACATTTATTTGACCAAAATATAGTCACATGTGAAATATTATTACAATTTAAAACAACTGTTTTCTATTTTAATATGGGAATTTCCAGCAGTCATTACTCCAGTCTTCAGTGTCACATGATCCTTCAGAAATCTTTCTAATATGATGATTTGGTGCTCAAGAAACATCTCCTATGGTTATCAATGTTGTAAACAGTAACATTTTCGCTATTTTTTTATTTCAGGACTCTTATTTGAAAAGATCAACATTTATTTGAAATATAAATCTGTTGTAACATTATACATGTTTTACTGTCAATCTTGATTAATTGAATGCATCACTGCTGAATAAATGTATTGATTTAAAATAAAATAAAATATTACTGACCCCAGACTCAACAATAGTGAATATAACTTTTCTTTGTGTATTTGTGTACACATGGACAATAAAGCTCATAATGATTCAGATTATATATTCGTGGTCTTTAGGTGCTTTGATAGAATATGTAAACACACACACACACACACACACACACACACACACAAATGTGTATAATGACATGGGTGAAAGGAGGTGAAATATGAGGACCCATGTCCTCACTTTTCAAAATGCTTATAAATTACACAGAATGAGGTTTTTTTCACAGAAAGTCAACTGCACAGTCTCCTGTGAGGGTTAGGTTTAGGGACAGGGGCAGTGTAAGGGGATAGAAAATACGGTTTGTACGGTGTAAAAACCATTACGCCTATGGAATGTCCTCACATTTCACAAAAACAAACGTGTGTGTGTGTGTGTGTGTGTGTGTGTGTGTGTGTGTGTGTGTGTGTGTGTGTGTGTGTGTGTGTGTGTTTTACATATTCTATTCACGAATGTGTCTCATTCAGCCTTTCTTTTAGTAACACACAGAAAGCAATATTTCATCCTCCCCCACTATGGCTTTCCAAATACAATGAATGTAACATGAAGGTGCTTCCAAGACACGCCTGTGGAGTAAGTGCAGAGAGGCATGTGAGGGCATCAATTTATCAATTTAACCAGGGATCAGATAGACACCAGATGATTCTCTGGATGGTGTCCATTACAAACACTAAATGTAATTCCAGCCAAGCAGAACATGCTCTATAACATAACTAAAAAGTTAGTTAAATCACTGTCATCAGCTCTTATATAAATCAGTGTATTATTTATTTATTATTAAATGTATCTAAATTTGAATTATGTCAATCTAATTACTATTGTTTGATTATTCGAAAACAGAGGCTGTAATGAATTAAATTATTATAAATGAATATACTTAAAATAGATAGTTTCCTTAAATATCTTCAACGTAGTTAGCTGTTTTAAATGATGACGAGTAGCTTGTAGCTCGGCACGCTACAGTTTCAAAGCAGCTGCCAAATTTAGAATCTGTCCTATTTTTTTCCTAGAGCCACCCCGTGGAGTCTGGGTTTATTGAAATACGAAAAATCCTGGTTTTAGTGCTAAACATGTGTGAAAGCTCCCTTCCGTGTTTGTCCTCTGGGAACTCCTTGGCAGGAGAGATCTAACGTACTGGAGTATGCTATAGTCAGAACTCAAATATGTTACATGTCTGATTAGGTGATAGAAACACTCTTTCTCTTCTTCACCTTGCATACATGACAATTGTAAGATGCTACACTCATGGCAATGAGAAGAGTTTATGTTGACAGTGAATGTTTTTTGTGCTTGTAAACCTGATTTTCATCCAGATTACTCTGTCTCAACCATTTGTCTAGCTTATCATTATGAGATGATAGTGTGTGCTAATGTACAGTAATAACTTGTGTTTCACATGGTGATTTACATGCTCTCAATCTTTAGCACTTGTGTCTTTTTGAATGGTAACAGGAGTCTTTGTCGTTTATTTAAGATAAGTCCATTCACAGCTGTCATTAAAATTTAAACACTGTTTCTGAGTAATTGCATATGCTCACCACTCCTCAATGTACTTTAGTTTTAAACCACTATCTGAAATGACCAGAGTCCCCTGGGATCCTCTGTCTCATTCTCCATATTTCATGTAAGGCCCTCATTTCTTTTTCACTCAGATTATGCATAAATCTCTCATTCTGCAGAACACTGAACTGTCCTTTGCCAGATGTTTGAAGTGTGGCTGATAAACATTGTGCCTCTAAAAATCACTAAATTGACAAAATCTGTGATTTCTCTATGACCCAACCTCCAGATCTTTGCCCTTAGCTGCACTCCCAACAGAGTTCCACTAGTATTGTGGAATGCCAACCACGAACTGGAGATCTGGAAAGACTGCTGATGAGATTTGTAAGATGCATGGAGAATTAAAAGAAAGAGGAGTTCAGGTATACCTGCTGAATAAATGGCTTAGCCCTGTTATCAGAGCTTTGAGATCTGCCTGCGTGCTCCCGACATGAAGGCAGCTACCAAAAAATCTCAGAATTTTTAATTTGAGATAATATTTGTTTAATGCTAAAACTAGTTTGAAACTACTGTGCTTATTTATGTATTGCAGCTCAGTTCCTCTGCACTAAAGGAGGATTCAAAGTCGATTTCATGGGAAAACATGGGAATTTCAGAAGGTGACGAATTTAAATACAATGTGAATCGTATGAAAATGCATGATTTTTCAGACAAAAAGAGTAAGCATGATGGTCCATCCAAATATAACCATCCCTGGCTGTAAGCAGATCTTATGAAAACATGAATGAGATTGTACAAATTTATACGAATTAACAACCAATTTGCCAAAACGCAAAATAGTTATGAATTGTGTTGAAGGAAGCCCACTCTGTTCTGGAAGCTCTTATGTCTTCATGGTCATAGACTGAACTTATTGAACACACTCACATACTTAAAATTCTGTTTCCATCACTAACAATATACTGATTGTCCATAGCACAAAAGCTGGACTGAGGATACACTGCATCAATACTCAGATCAATGCAACCACAGGCCCTGTGCTCTGCTAAGATCTGCACCTTTCATCTCCATCTTCTAATGTAACATCCTTTATGTGTAAAGACAGACAGACAGACAGACACACACACACACACACACACACACACACACACGCATGCACGCGCACACACATACACGGACAGATATAATTTCTGAAAAACATGTTCCTCATAAAGGCTGCAAAATCCAGTGTATGTCCACTAGGGGGGAAAGTAGTGCTAATGGGCAAAAATAAATAATAAACCATAAGTTTGTAAGATCTTTGCGTTTGCTTACAAAACATTTTACAGAGCCCTGCACATGATATGCGGACAAAAATATATAGATTGTGGACACAAATTAAAAATTTGTTAACGTTTTAAGAATTCATTCCCATAATTTATTAATTTGGTCTCTCGTTATAGTAAATCGTGGGCACATTGAACTAATTTCTTCGTTTTGATTCAACTAAAAGAAGGGAATGAATTATTACAATATGAATTATTGCCACAATTTAGTGAATCAAGGGAACAAATTGTTCATTCTTGGCCACCATATACTCTCCGTGCATTGCCATTGTATTATGTTTCCCTATGTTTGCTTGCAAAAGCAGTGAAATATAGATTTCTGTCCCTCCATTGAACACCTATTTATAAAGAGATCGTAAAATATATGAAACGAGCATTCTGAACCTTAACAATTTTGAGTGATTAGTCTTTCAATGGAGGAATATAAATCTCATATATTTCATTGAAAAATATCTCCATTTTTGTTCCAAAGATGAACAAAAGCCTTAAGAGTTTGGAACAGCATGAGGGTAAGTAAATTATGACAGAATTTTCATTTTTGTGTGAAATATGCCTTTAAGAAAACGTTTGTTAGAAGACTTTTTGAGAATACAAAATATTCTTCAATTTACAAAACATGAAGAAACAAGTGGTAAAGAAGAATTGTATTGTTTAGAATTCTCTTTCAAAATAAATATTTCAAAATAATATGATGAAAATTTGGACATGATAAAAATGAATATAATTTGAAAGAACAAAAGTCTGATACAGGTATAGTGAATACAGTGGTTTGTTTATGATATTATTTGGTCACACTTTTGTTTAAGGTCCAATTCTCACTATTAACTAACTATTAAAAGGTTAGTTCAGCCAAAAATGAAATTTCTGTCATTAATTACTCACCCTCATGTCGTTCCAAACCCGTAAGATATTCGTTCATCTTCGGAACACGAATGAAGATATTTTTGATGAAATCTGAGAGCTCTCTTACCCCAGAAAGGTAGTAATGAGATTGTTAAAATAGTCTATGTGACTCCAGTGGTTCAAACTTAATTTTATGAAGCAACGAGAATGCTTTTTGTGCGCAGAAAGCAAACAAAAATAACTTTATTCAACAATTTATTCTCGTCTCTGTCAGTCTTCTACACAGTTTACGTTGGTCAGCTCCTAGGTCAGCATCACACGCATGCGCCGTGGTGCTCATGTGAACAGCATCGGCCAATGGTTAGCCGGCGTTCTGGCGTAGCTCTGACGTAAATAGGTAGCACTGGACTCTAACTACGTCAACAGCGTAGGAGACTAACACAGACGTGAAGAAATTGTTGGATAAAGTCGTTATTTTTGTTTGTTTTTTGTGCACAAAAAGTATTCTCACTGCTTCATAAAATTAAGGTTGAACCACTGGAGTCACATGGACTATTTTAACAACTACAGCCTTAAAAGTGTTAATTAAATAGCTGTCTATGGAGGGGTCAGAGAGCTCTTGGATTTCATCAAAAATATCTTAATTTGTGTTCCAAAGATGAACAAAGGTCTTACAGGTTTGGAACAACATGAGGGCGAGTAATTAATCATTTTAATTTTGGGGTGAACTAACCCTTTCACTATACGTTTGCCTCAAACTCCTAATAACTGCTTATCAATAGTTAGTAAGGTAGTTGTTAAGTTTAGGTATTGGGTAGGATTAAGGGATGTAGAATATAGTCATGCAGAATACGGTTTTATAAGTACTAATAAACAGCCAATATCCTAGCAATTTTCATGCTAATAAGAAACTTAATAGTGAGAATTGGACCCTAAACTGAAGTGTTACCAAAAATTGTTTTGTTCCTCCACCAGATAAAATGTCTTACAATGACATACAATGAATAGTTTGTTAGTTCTTTATTATAAAGTATGCCAAATTGATGCCAAATTGCTATATACTGTAAATATAACATGCAGCAAAAAATGTGTTGGGCTTAACTGTATATCAGGACAGCCACAGTGGCTCAAGCTCTAATCTGCCCTGGCTGGTGTAGATACATGCACAATTCTCCATTTACTGTTTGTTGATTTGGCTTTAGCTGCTCACAGAGTTGCATCACTGCAGCACAATATTTATAAAACATGTCCCTGAAATTTCACAGTGATCTTCAAACCTACAGCATGTTCCCAAGCCAAGAATAGCTCTTATCAAATTAACACCGTACTTCTACTTTTTGTACCGTCTTACAAGATGTACACTTCACCTTGGTTAGTCTGTTAGTGTGTCTTGTCAAGCCAAGTGGAAACAGGAAACAAGTTAAGTGGACAGGGAAGAGCTCTCCTGCAAGCCCAGCCAAAAGGTATATTTATTGATGGAGTAGATGCAGCTTTACTAAGCATGAGCTGAGAAAAACAGGAACACTTCACAGTATGTGACAGCAGTGACACTGATGTGGGACAGAGGTTTGCGCTTCGCACATCAGCTGCCACAGTAGCAACTCAAATGTTACAGTTATAGCATATATTTGCCACTATATGCAAACTGTGACCAGCATGCATAACTCAGGAAACGGCTCCTATCCAGGGAGCTCTTTTAGCTGTACATCACCACCACACCACTTCTTCATCACTTAGTAAGTGACATAACAGCTGAGAGATAATATGAATGGTGTTTGATGTAATGTTTAAATACACTATACACTACTGTTAAGTAATATTTATATAAATTAATGTGTTTACTAAGCAAGGATGCATTAAATTCATATATAAAATTATAATATAGCAACTGTTTTTAACTGTGATAGTAAGAAATGTTTCTAGAGCACAAAATCAGAATGATTTCTGAAAGATCATGAAGACCAGAGTAATGGCTGAAAATTCAGTGTTGCTTTCACAGGGTTAAATAACATTTGAAAACATATTTAAATGGAAAACAGATATTTTAAATTGCAATAATGTTTCTCAATATCACTGATTTTACTGTGTTTTTAAGCCATGGTGAGCACAAGAGACTTCTTTCAAAAAAATTTTGAACAGTAGTGTATTTTGTGTGATACATGTACACTATAAGATTTTAGGGCATCTGACTATGATGAAATATCATTCAAATTTAAATTATTTTTCAAATGCTTATATCATATAAACATCACTGTTTGTTGAGTACTCTTCTCTCAGAGAATGTCGTGTCAGATGTTTACATTTGAATAAGCATTCAAAATATCTTTTTAATAATTTTTGATGTCAAAAATTGCTCTTCTGGTTTTAACTTGGCATTTCCTTAGATCTTACTCCTCGACATTTTCTCATACATAAAAGCTTTATGAAAACTTAAACATCTTAAGCTGCTTACAGAGGCCTCCCTCTGTTCTGAGTCTTTCTTCAGCTTTCGAAAACTCTGACGAAAGTATTCAAGAGAAACGGGGCTGGCAGAATAACTCAAAGCGCAATCAATGCTTTGTGACAAAATCTTATCAATAATGCAACAGGAACTACCTAATCTGCCTTTTACAATACACAAACTGGCACAGGAGGCAGAGGAGTGAAACAGGCTCAAAGAAAAAGACAAAAATACCCCTTGAAGGCAGAGAAAAAGAGAGCATTAGTGCTTTTGGAAGCCAAGTGGTTTGTTAAAGAACAAGAGCCGGTTGGTACTAATGCACACAGGAAAAAGTACACGCGCAGAAAACAGAAATGATGAGGTGCTCTTCCCGCTGTGTGTGTGTGTGTGTGTGTGTGTGTGGGGTCGCCACTCTCATCTATTGGAACATTCCGCTCCAATGAGCGTTTTAGCAGATGACAATGAAACCGAGAGCAGTGCAAATATGAACAAACATCTGGCTTTGCATTGTGCATGTGCGTGTGTTTGTATTATCTTCAGTTATCAAGAGACTCTCTGGTCACACTTTATATTAGGTCTCTTTAACTACTAACTATTTGCACAAAAAATGATTACAACATACGTATTGTGTTTATGTTGTATTGCAAAATACTTTTGCTGCTACTGAGGTGGGATACAGGTAAGTTTAGGGACAGATTTGGTGGTATAGTTTGGTTTAAGGGTGAGTTAAAGGGGTCTTAAACTGAGAAATCAAATTTTCCTTGAGATTTTGACATATAAGAGGTCATCGTACTATATGAATATCCTGTATGTTTCTGAAGGACCCAACAGAAAACTTCCTTATTAGTCCAAAAACAACGTTTATTGTAACCAAGTCCATTGAATGACTCATTGTGGAATGTGCCTATCTATGGATAGGTGAAAGACCGCCTCTGCAAAAGAAAATCAACGCCTACTACATAATTTAAATTTTGGCCTGCCCACTGGCGTGTTAGTGAGATGACGAGGACAGAAGAGCAATACAGGATCAGGTCTGGACTAAAAATAACATAACCGCATTCATAGCATTAGAATCTTTTGGAAGGTAATTTATTTTCTACAATGTGAATGTCTCAGTTGAACATTATTTATTTGTATTCGTTACATTTCACTGTGGATTATTTGGTGAATCAGTCGCAATTTCAGTGCAGACTTTGCAAACAGACTTTTACGATATGAACTTGAAAGTAATGCAACAACATATAAGTAACCGTGTTAATTGTAATGCCTGATCTGTGACCAGTGATTCATGTAGTCAGACAGTCTTTGTCTATGTGTCAGTAAATCAACCAGTGACTAAACGGTCAACTTCACAGTCAACTTCACATTGTTTCTCTAAGTAGGATGAAAATAATCTGTTATTTAAACTGTGATTAAATTATATATAGAAAGCGATCAAAGAACGCTCCCTTCAATTGCTGGAGCTGTCAATCAAACAGCTCAAATTTATCAGTGAATGAGTTCTGTTCCAAAACTCCCATAATAATCAACAAATCTCTTATTTACATTGTGTTTGCATTGTTAGTTGATGAAAGAATTCGTTAGTGTGCAGAAATCAAGTTGTAATGACTAGATCACTGCATTCATGCGCTCAACATGTCTGTGATTGGCTACAATGCTCATCACTGCAACCTTTCATGCCACGATCTAAATATAATTCTATAATCAACACTTTCCACGATTAGTTAACCTTGAGAGCTGTAATAGTAGAAATGTGCTAAAAGTTTCAGAGAGAGTTCCACATGTAACACTTATTTCATGTGCAAAAATGTCAGCCAATCACAGCAGTGGGTGTTTACACTGAAGTCTCACAGCAGACACGCCCCTTCAAACAGAGCGTTCAAATCAGAGGGATAAAACCAGGGTAGGAAAAATGCCTTTTATTTCTAATTGTTTATGTAAAAATCATACTAAAATTATAAGTGCACCCCAGGAAACATTATAAACCAATGCAGTTCATGACCCCTTTAAGGTGTAAGGGAAGGGTCAACAGTGTAATTATAGATGTGATAAAAGAAAGTAATAACTGATGTAATTACATGCAGTTATTTAAAAAAAATACAGATAACACTTTAAAAGTATGATATACGTCTGTATATTTTTGGTGGGTAAAAGTCTGAGACTCAGAAAAAGCCATGTCTTTCTCTTGGAGCAGATGACACTATGATGCACGGTGACCTACACTGTCTTTGGTCCAGTGCTGACAGTAGTCCGTCCTTGTCTAGTCAAGTTATTTGAGTTGGCACTGGCTGAACTGCAGCCACAAAAAGTCAGACAGATTTGACAAAGCGACAATCTCTGTCTTTCTCTAATTCATTACGTATGCAGTATTTCCCCACTCTGAATAGTAATTATGAATACACATTATAGACACAAAGACATACCACAGGAAACTTTTTTTTATTATGTACATAATGAAATCCAAGTCTTCAAACAATTAACCTGTAATGAAAATGTCAGTTTTAATAATAACACATTTCAATCCTTCCAACAGACAGTCATTGTGAATTGTCAGTGCAGATTACTGCGAATTGCAGTCTAAATGCTAATTACTTCTGTGATGTGTCTCTATATCAAGTTCTGATTGATTAAGTGTTCTCTCTTTACCAATCCAAATCAAAGTTTTGCAATCCAGTAGGGGAGATTGGGGCTATTTTTAGACATTACACTAACTACAAGTAAATTTGCAACTATAACTTTGCAACTAACTCTCATTAACATGTCAAATAGACATGTATTTGACTACATGTCAAATAACTCTCATTAGAGTATTAGTGGACTGTTAGGTTACGATAAGGGTTTGTAGAATAAGTTGACATGTACTTGCAAAGTTACTTATAGTCAGTTAGTCAGTAGAATGTCTTTTGTGGGAGCATTAAAATAAAGTGTTAGCAGATATTAAAGGGTTACTTCAGTGACCCATTTAAACTGGGTCATTTATGTAGTAGAAATGTGAAATTATTTTTAAATTTGGTGCCTTCTAGACTGAGAAAAGACAGAAAATGTATTTTTGTCTCATGTGGATGAAAGACAACAACTCCCAGAATGCACTCGCTTCGCTGCCCTACGAGGCCACTCCGTACACCGTCGTTTTGATCTTCATAGTAATAAAATCATTTAGTTCAGTTAGAGAATAAACACTACAATTAAAAACTGAACGTGTCTTTTCACTAAATTATGAGTGAGCCGAACGAATGAAGCAGTGTCAGATTTCATTCATCACGAAGAGCTGAGGTAACGTTAAGCACCAGTCTGGCACGTTTTCATATCGCATATGGAAGCTAAACTATCACAGGAATTCATTGAAAAGTTGAAACACTCACTCACACGATCCGTTATGAATGCGGCCGTCTGTGTCTTAAATTCTGTGCGTGAGATCTCTCCCCTGTGGGCGGGTTGATAACATGCGGAACAACTCCATCTAGTGGCTGTAGTCTTTAGCCTCTGGCCAAAAAATCCTCCGATGACGCAAAATGACGATATTTGCGTCATCGCCGGATTTTTTCCAGAAATAAATTGCAGAATTCTCTCGTCTTAGGGGGATATGAGGGGGGAAAGTACCATAATTTGAATATACTACCGGGTTTCTACTAATACAATGCCTAATGCTAAATCACTGAAGTTACCCTTTAAGCAGACAGTCTACTAATACTCAAATGAATGCTATTAAACATGTAGTTGCAAAGTTCCCTTTCAGTCAGTCACTCCGAGTTACGTCAGGAAATGGGGGTTTCGCTTAGAAGCCTATCACCTTCGAGTTCTACAAAATGAGCCAATGGAAAAGCAATGCCATGGGTCTGCGGAATTTGCATAGCGAACTCCACCCATCAGCGTGGGTATATAAAGAGCTGCACATGCAATCTTGCATTATGTTTCTGCTTCGGAGTCGAGTGTTCACTTGCCTTCTGAGCTTTCTCTTCAAGACGAGCAAATCTCCAGTCTGTCGGTGTGACGGTGCGTTCCTGTCTGATCTCTGCAGAGTTTTTCTCCTCTTCTAAAAGAGCTACACGTGGCAAGTCTTTTTCAAGATGCCTTGCCCATGTGTTTCTGGGTGCAGTTGGCTAGTTAGTCTGTCTGACAGGCATGAGCGCTGCCTTGCGTGCTTGGGTTTAGTGCACGCCGAGAGAGCATTTGTGGATGACTCATGTTCCCACTGCGGGAACATGACCCTCGCAATGTTGCGGTCAAGACTCTATGACCTTCGTAAAGGAGTTAGAGTCACCTCTGCCACACCTCAATCTATTTCTTTCATGGGAGGGATTACTTTGGCTGGTGGCCAGGGTGATTTGAGGGTGACTTTGCCCAATAGTTCTCGGCCGAACAGAAGCAGAATTGAGGCGATAAAACATATTCTGCCCCGGCGGCCAGCAGTCCCTGCCAAACGCCAGGCCAAGCGGTGATCCTGAGATGGGCAGCTTGGAGGTGAACGTTGGTCTTTCCCAGGAGATGGTAACAGGACCACTCCTTCCCCTGGTGAAGGGCCGGGGGAGAATATTTTGTTTTCCCCTTCTGCCACTGGCCTCACGATCGGCGGCACCCTATTCATGGTTAAAGTAAGATCTGACATGTTCGCCTCCGAGCCCCAAGAGGGCACGGTTGACAGCGTGCGATGCATTGCCTCGCTGCTCTCATCCCCCTTTGACACCAGACCCCTGTCAGAGGAGGTCACTGCGGAACGCTCGTCCTTCCCTGGCCTCCTCTGTCAGGACGTGTAACATGACCGTGCCCCCACCTCGGGACGCTCTGCCTCCCACGTCTGGGCCGGTCATTCAGCTTCGCTGCCCCATCGTGGGTACGCCTGTGTACTTCCATTCATGTTAGCCCTGTCTCCTCGCGTCTTCACTAAAGTCGTCAAGGCAGCCCTTGTGCCACTCAGGCAACACATAGTTTGCATCACTATCGAGAGCAGGTTTGCGAACACAGGGACCTGGTGCTCCAGCACCTCGTCCGTTTGGGCCTTCGGGTCAACTGGGAAAAGAGCAAACTCTCCCCCATGTAGAGGATCTATTTTCTCAGTAAGGAAATCGACTCGGTCGACATGTACACGCAGCTTACGAGCAAGAGGGCAATTCGAGTCAAATGCGTCAATTCGAGGGCAAGAGTGCACTGAGGTTATTTCAGAGGCTCCCAGGGCATATGGCGTCCGCAGTGGTGGTCACGCCACTCAGACTGCTTCATATGAGACCATTTCAGCACTGCGCGATTGAGTCCCGAGATGGGCATGGCAACATGGCACGCTCTGGGTCCGTGGTCGAACCTCCCTTTTCTACAGGCCGGAGTGCCCTTAGACCGAGTTTCCAGGCATGTGGTTGTGTCAACAGATACCTCCACCACGGGCTGGGGTGCCATGTGCAATGGACATACTGCCGCGGACTCCTGGACAGGAACCCAGCGCCTATGGCATGTCAATTGTCTCGAGTTGATGGCTGTATGTCTAGCCCTGCACCGTTTTCAAATGCTGCTGAAGGACAAGCACATACTGGTCCGTTCAGACAACATGGCGACAGTAGCGTACATCAACCATCAGGGTGTTCTGCGCTCCCGTCGTATGTCGCCCGTCATCTCTTGTTATGGAGTCAGAAGCATCTGACCTGTTTTTCTCCCCAGACAATTCCCATTGCTGCTGGTATTTTTCCCTCACCGAGGGGACCCTCGGCACGGATGCACTACCGCACAACTGGCCACGGGGCCTATGCAAGTGTGTGTTTCCCTCAGTGAGCCTTCTCCCACAGGTCCTGTGCAAGATCAGGGAGGACGAGGACTAGGTCCTTTTGGTTGCGCTCCCTGGCCAGTCCCTCTGAGGAAGGACCTCCTTTCTCAGAGACGGGGCACCCTCTGGCACCTGCATCCCGACCTATGGAACCTGCATGTGTGGGTTCTGGACGGGACGAGGAAGGTTTGAGTACCCTACCACCTCAGGTGGTGGCTACCATCACTTCAGCTAGAGCCTTGTCCATGAGACATGTATATGCTCTGAAGTGGAACCTCTTCGTCACCTGGTGTTCTTCTCGCCAAGAAAATGCCCGATCGGGTCTGTGCTCTCCTTCCTCCAAGAGGGGTTGGAACGAAGGCTATCTCCTTCCACCCTGAAGGTTTACGTGGCTGCGATCTCTGCGCACCACGACCTTGTGGATTTAAAAACTGTAGGACAGCATGACCTGGTCATCAGGTTCCTTAGAGGAGGGAGGTTCCCTCTACAGATGCCCTCTTGGGGTTCGCAGTGGTTCTATCTGCCCTGCAGAGAGCTCCCTTTGAGCCACTGCAGTCTGTTATGTCCCCATGCCACAAATACTGTACCGCTGGTACGGCCGGGGCGCTCAACCTTGGCTCCTCAGCAGGTAATAATGCAAGAATGCATGTGCAGCTTCTTATATACCCACGCTGGTGGGCGGAGTTTGCTATGTAAATTACACAGACCCATGGCATTGTTTTGCCATTGGCTCGTTTTGTAGAACTCGAAGGTGATAGGCTCGTAAGCAAAACCCCCATTCCGTCAGTCACTGACGTAACATCTTCGTTCCCTCCTTTAGGGAATGAGGGTTAAATATGTAACCGAGATGTTACTTGTAGTAAGTAGAATGTCTCAAGTGAACTATCGAAATAAGTTAAGTAAGTAAGTAATTTTTTTTAAAAGTTAATTTCTATAAAAGCACATACCTAAAAAGCCTTGGCAAACATTTTTCACAGTGTTTGCTTAGGGGGAAAATAAATGCACATGCTGACCTTTTGTGACAACATGTCCCATTGGCAGTTTTCACACTTTATGGGGAAAGTTGTCACAATGAGAAGTTGCTATTTAAAAGCCTCACATAGGCTTTTCAGAAACGTTTTGACTAAAAATTAAAATGCAGCCAATCTGACATATACGAAAATAATTCTTGAAATGTACCTTTATTATACAATTGACCCTTGCCTACATGTATGCCAATGTGTTTTGTATTGTGTTCACTTATATAGAAAACAACTATAGCAAAAATGTGATTTTTGCTTATTATTCAGTATTAAATAGATGTTTGAAACCAATATGTGCATAAAAAGCATCTGAATAATGGAATTTTTACTCAAAAGTAAAAATGTTTTACTTATAGTTACTGAAATATAGCTCTTGTGACAACTTTCCCGTGTGACAGCTAAGCTCTGTGACCCTTATTTGTGTTCCTAAAGCTATTTAGAAATAAGCTTAGTCATCCGTGAAGCCACCAACAAGTTAGAAACTGTGACAATATTCAACGTCCAACAAAACTCTAGGGCGCTAAACAGGCAATTTTGATCCTTTATGTTCTTGAAGAAAACAACACATATTCAAATCCATGTCAACCTAGAGGCAAATGACTAGCTAGTATGAAGCAGAGGCATGTAAACCTGTGCTGAGTGGTGTAGAGTATGAACACAAAACTGTAGTGTGCCATATTCCATTATCCTCTCTGAGGATAGACTGGCAGCTGTAATATCTGTCTGTACTCCTTCACAGTGTCAATGCCAAGCGTGTGCATGCTGGGGGACGTTTTTTGATTGTAGTCGTTGATGTATGTGTGTTGTCATCTGTGGCAATGTGGTGAGGACTTTATGTTTTGATGTGTTTGAGTATATGCTATGTGGCTTTGGTAGTTTGAATTGGATTATTTGTTATTTTATTTTTTTTAGAAAGTAGTGGGAAGCGGTCATGAAAATCATTTTTAATTCTAATCACACTTAAAATATGTAGTCCACATGTAAACTTGTAGCCAATTTTCTCCATATAGTTGTTTTGTCAATATCATATCTGGTTTACACCTATATTTAGAAAATGTACACATGTACTTCTGTATACTTTAAAGTATTCTTTATGTGTCAGCTATATAACTACAAAAAAATGCAATCAAAGTATATTTTAAAATTCTTCAAATGGAACAGTATAGGGTGCATTCCTGATTCATATATATATATTCTTATCAATAACAGTTTAATTTGTACTATGCCTTAGTTTTAACTCAAAAAGATCAGATTAAAATTCAGGACATAGTGAAATAATAATGCGTAAGGATGGTAGACCAATGTAAAGAATACGATTTATTATGGACTGGGGTTTCTTGGTCTAATTTTGATTGCATTGCAAATAATAGTGGATTTGTTTTATTTTTATTCAAGAATTTTAATTCAAATAGATCAAGGAAAAGAATCATCAAAGAAAATGCCAAATGTGCTATGGCAGCACACATCACTATTAACACATTAATAAGACTGAACAAGATTCTATCAACTGTGAAAATCAGAAAGAGTCGAAGAGAAGCTTTACACAATCTACAGAGCCTGCAAATGCAATCTTTGCACAAAGATCTTGGCTAAGATATAAGCATATTGAGACTTCTACTTCTCAGCACCTTGCTGGCAATGCACCTGTTGTCAAGTAATTCTGAGCAGTTGTTGACTGATAACAAAAAGAGATTATCGTTTTCCCCCTCATTTCAATACTATCCATAGTATTTGCCCATCTCTGAATATCAATCTTATTGGTGAGTAGCTCTTGCAAAAGGTTATTCTCAACATTTTGCATAACACATTCTAAAGTGAGACTTGGTTGCAAGAATGAATATTTCCTGTTCACTGTAATTAATTCTGATTTGTGGAATGGAGCGCATCCAGCTTTTCTTTGAAAACAACTTCCTCTGGGGTGGCTTTAAGTAAAAACTCTTCCTCAGGGTACACAGAATTGCAGCCAATACAAAGGCGACATAGACACTGCAAGTGCCAACGTATCAATAATGCAAGACTTTACGCTTGCGTGAACCCAAGGATCGTAGACAAATGAAACATTAAAAATTCATAGCATCATCAGCAAAAAGAATTGGGAGGATTCAGTGCAGTTCAAAGGGACCCAGAATGCCAATTTCATATTTTGAAGCTACTTTTAAGACCAGACAGAAAGGGTGATGAAAAAAGAGTATGGCAGAGTAAAAATAATCACACTAAGAGATATTTATGACGGGCTTTAATGAATATCATCTGGGACTCATAAGAAGGTAAAGTTCCAGTGGGATGTAGTATCAATAAATTACCATAACTTGTTAAATCGTTTTGAAAAATCCATTTACTCCTTTCAAACTTTTTTTTTTTTTTTCTGTGGGAAGGAAGATAGTATTGTGAAACAAATATTCATTTTCTTTACTTTGCATCATTTTCTTTTTTTTCAAAAAATAGAAGTTATTTGATATTAATATGTATTATTTTCCTTTAATATTTTCAGATTTCTAATATTCTTGCACAAAAGCATCCTCAACATATTTTCTAAATAGCATCATTCTGAATTATAGAAATAATGATGAGTATTTTATTTAATAAGAACAATACTTTCCATTATGATCCCTGAGCTCACTATCTTTGAAAATGACAAGAGATCACCTGTTACACTGAGAACAAGCTGCTTAAAAACTTTATCTGTGCCGTCAATGGCCATCATATTCATAACATTATAGCTTACTGTACTGATAAATTATATTGAAGTAAAAGATTCACATAATGCAAAAGAATATGCAAGACTACGACTCTGTCTGGCACAGTCTCCAAAATCATAAAGTGAAAGTGCACACTTTATGCTTTTTGATACTTTCAACCTCCACAGCACGTGACGATCACGGAGTATTCATGTGATGCTGAATCCCGAGACAAAACAGTAGGGGGGGGAAACTGTCTTTACCCTCTCCTCCAGTAGGAAAAAATATTTTGCTCTTACCTCAACAGAATTCCTATTTCGCACGCAATGAATCCCCAGACAGCCACAGAACGCAGCCTTTTCCGAGTCATCTCAACACTTGATCGGCATCGACATACAGTCCTCTGTGAATGCCTGTGCTCTCTTCAGCACTTCTGGCTTCTTGACTTCAGGACGCTGGACAGCACTCCAGCTGTTCTTCCTTCACTCCTGTGCACTGAAGGCTCGTCGCGCACGGCAATCGCAAAGGATTCCTTCATAATCTTCTGAAGCTAAACAGCATATATGAAACTCTTTCCGCGTGGCGGCACTGGAGGAGATGGAGTGCTGTTTAAAAGCGTGCGGCAGCTGAAGTGATTCTTGACATATTCAGACATCTCTGAGCAGAGACCGCCCCACATAGCGCGCTTGACTGACAGTGCGCTTCTCCACTCTCACCGCGCACAAGCATGTGCAACGCTTACTTACAATTAGATAGAACTGAATTTGAATACTTCCCCTTGCTCGTGCCAGCCCTTTGACTATGAGAGCTGCTCACGTGATTAATAGCCCATCACTGAGTATAACAGGAATTGTCGTTGCAGTGGTACTATAATATTTATATTTGTAATACAGTAATACATTTTTATATTAATAACATTTTACAATATATGTTATTATATTTTTTATTAATTATTATAGATGTGCATGTGTATGTATTTACTCAACTATTCCTTCCTTCCTTCCTTCCATTTTCCACGAGGATTCCCTTTTGGCCCCTCCATCCATTTGTTTCCATCTTGCTGTATTAGCAAATATGCACATTTTGTGGAGATGGTGTTTATTAAAAAGACTGGAAGTTATGTCTCCAGGAGATATGTCAATGCTTGGTAACACTTTATTTTGATGGTCTCTTTTGAACATTATGTTTACTATTAGTAACTTTGCAACTACATGTCAACTAACTCTCATTATAGTATTAATAGTCTGTCTGCTTAATATTTGCTAACACTTTATTGTGATGGACCTCCAACAGACATTCTACTGACTATAAGTAATTTTGCAAGTATATGTCAACTTATTCTAACCCTAACCTTACCAGTCTACTAACACTCTAATGAGAGTTAGTAGACATGTAGGTGCAATGTTACTTACAGTCAACATATTGCATAACATTTTGCAGTTGGGGATGGCTGATTACTATTCAACCCTGTAACAGTGAACAGATGAATCCTGAAAATTAGGCATTTGTAGAAATATCAGCATTGATTATTTTTCTAATAAACACCTTATGGTGTCAAAAAACACCTTTTCAAAATAGAAAAAGCCTCCTTTTTGTAATGCTTGATTGCTGTCTTCAAAACTGAAAAAAATCCTGATAATGATATCATAGCTCCAACTAGAATAATGATCTGATTTTTAAATAAATGATATATGAATTATGGCTAATATTCAGTATATCGTGACATGGAGTTACATTTAATCTTTGTGGGTAATAATATACTCATTGCAAGCTGACTGTATCAGTAAGCAAATGACGAAACTAAGAGCAATGTAACTCGTGAGTCATACATGATGGCACATGCTAGAACACATGCTGATTCCCTCGGTGCTGGAATGTACCCGGTCCAATCTGGCATTGGGGCCCTATGTTGTATTTAGGTACATAGGCCTAACACACAGCTTATACTGCCTGTTTTTGATTTACACATGAAATCATCATTGTGTTACAGTGAGTGACAGTGTCTGGCATGGGCTGCCGTAGGCAGCGTGTATGGCACAGCTGAGACCGGGTGCATCTGCGCGGCATGTGTGTGCATGTGTGCGCCCACTCCTGTTATTGTGCCACATTGACCCTGTTCCCAGCTTTATGCCATTGCTCTGGAATTGGGCGATAAGCTCAAACGCTCTTTGCTGCCAAAGTTTGGCATTAGGGAGCTTGGGCTTTTTCACTTCTTTAAAAGTTACTTTGGTGTGTTTCAAAGACCCCCAGACATTCTATGGTTTTTCATCAGGTACTTCTTTTGAAATTATAAAAAAGCTGTTTTTTTTTTTTTTTTTTGATGCTGCAGAGATTTTGGAACTGCATACATTCTTAAACTTAGATTGCCTACATTTTAAAACAACATACTATATTTGTTGTACACATATATTTTTAAGCTGATTTAATCATTACATCTTTTAAATATAACGTAATTTAATACATACTTTTGAAACAATTGGAAATTTACAGAGGCCTTCTAGTGCATGGGCCCCAATTGAGAACCATTTCTTTAAACTTTATTTTTCCCACAGTAGGCCACATTAAAATGTATTAATCCCATACCAACTCCCTCGTTCATATTAAACTGCATACTAGAGCACTTTTTAGTTAGGTTTTGAACACATAATTTATTACTGGCAGGTGAGCCCATTGCTTGTTTGCAGCTGAAGTGTGAGCAGGCAGGCGTTGTGTGTGGGAGGGTGAAGGGCAGATGGATGGGGAGAGCACTGATAATAGCCTAATATGTACTCTGTCAATTGCAAAGGCCACTGTGTTTAGCCCTCAGATCATTTCCCCTGCCCTCATTGAATGAACTCTTCTGTCATGTAAAAGAACTGTTAGAGTTAGAGCTCTTTTGTAGACCAATCACTGTCAGCCTGAAAGTAGCATGTAGTGTTTGAATGCTCACCCAAGACGCTCAAAAAAGTTATTTGCAAATTTGGTTCATGAAATCTTCTTCTTTGTACAAAACAGTTAGAATTTAGGTTAAAGTTAGGTATGTTGTGCCCTACTGAATGAAATTGCACACTGTTTTCTCTTATTTATTACACAGTATTATATTCCACCTCTAGTATTTTCAGGATGTGCTATCCTGGTTGTTTTTTAAAGAAGCGCATTTTCTTAGACAAGCATGACAACTTTAACTCAGCTCATCTTGACAACTTAATTCTGAGTGGATGTAGGTCAGGCAATGCCTTGAATCAAGGCATTCTGTTCCAGTCTTATAACAGAATGCAACCAACAATGATTTTAATTCTTATGGGATTTCATGGTATGCCGGATTCGCAGAGTAGTTTCATTGCCAGTTTTGCCTCTAGCCTCCCTTCACCCAAACCTTCTGTTTTATGCATACAAGAGTCTGCCTAATCAATACTATAAGGATCAAACCTCATTATGCTTAACTTAACTAGTTTGTCTCAGACAACATTAAGTAAATGTGTGGATAAAAAGATATTCGCAATCAACAGGCCCACTTTGTTACTCTGGGAATGAACCGCACCACTAGCAACGAACAGTGTGGCATACATCAACACCCGCTCTGTAGGTGCTCATCACATTATAATGCAAACGCATTTACTCGGCAGCCAAAGAGTCACATGGCATTTATTGAATCAGTTCTATATGGAGAGATTGTTGCACTCTATTGGCTGGGAAAAAGACGAATTGCTCAATTACTGGTGTGTGGCGAGTCGTTATAAATCTCATCCTGGCATGCTGCATAATAAAGGGCCTTATTTAGAAGACAGAGACTTGGGTGGACAGTTTAGTCTCAAAAGGAAGGCCGCTCTAATAACTTCTCATTATAATAGTATCTATGAGTAAAACATGATTCAAGATCAAATCACTTTAGGATTGAACTTAGTTGTGAAATTATTTTGTATAAATATTTTAATTGGGGGGGGGGGGTTGTCTAGTTCTTATTTTATTTATTTATAATGTGGTAACACTTTATATTAACAAATTATTAGCTACACACATAAACATAATGCTTAACAGATCATTAGTTGATATTATTTCACACAGAAATATGAGTTAATGAACTTAGTAAACATTACATAATGATTAACATATTATTTATTGTAAATTGAAATGCTTAAAACTTGCTTTTAAAACACTTTATAAAATCTACAAATTATAATTTTTGTCAGATCATTTACAATGATTAGAAGCTTCAGTAACAAAAAGGGATAGTTAAAGGTGCTTGTTAAAGGTATAGTTCACCCAAAAATGAATAATCCTCATGTCGTTCCAAATCCATAAAACCTTCGTTCATCTTCGGAACATAAATGAAGATCTTTTTGATGAATGCCAGGAGCTTTCTGACCCCTCCATAGACAGTAAAAACATTGTTAAAATAGTCCATGTGACTCCAGTGGTTAAACCTTCAGTTTGAAGTGGAGAGAATACTTTTTGTGCGCAAAAAACAAGCAAAAATAACGACTATTCAACAATTTCTTCTCATCTCCTATGCAGTTCACATTGTAAATACAGTGCAGAGCCGGCATTCTGATGTAGAACTCGGATGTCTTTGTAACTTTCCTACCTTTCTGGGCCTTGAAAGTGGTAATTAAATTGCTGTCTATGGAGGGGTAAGAAAGCTCTCGAATTTCATCAAAAATATCTTAAATGTGTGTTCTGAAGTCTTTGGAACGACATGAGGGTTAGTAATTAAATAGACAGAATTTTCATTTTTGGGTGAACTAACCCTTTAAGTAAACTTAAAGATTACATAATGATTAACAGATTGCTATTTAATATGAATAAAATACTAACAAATATCATTAAACTTTGATTCATACAAATTTTGAACTAATCATTTTATTACTGGCAGGTGAGCTAGTGCCATCCACTTTGACATTTAAAAAAGATTTGGAAAAAAAAAAGTTTTGGACATTTGTAATTTCAAGCACTTACACTATTCACGTTAATATAGTATTTATTAACTTCACAGTGTTTTAAGGTCATACATTTGGTCTTCATTTGTTGTGGCATGTATGTTTTTGCAGTACCCAATCTAAAGTTGAAACTATTCATCATTTGTAAATGTTTACTATTAATCATTTAGTACATGTCACAGGTGTGTGCAGGAAGGAAGACAAAGACAGGTAAATACAGTTCACAAACGTAGTTTAATTGTCAATACTTCAAAGACAAGCAGACAGGCAATCGCACAACACATCTAACATACCGGTGACCGGACAAAGACTGAGTGCAGACAGAAACTGTTTTGATGTGATGTCATGTCTCTGGTCCCTTGTCACCCCGCCCTTCTTGTTATCTCATTATGGGTTTATTTGCCCCACCTGTTCTCCCTCATTTCCTGCTTGATTTGTCACCCTTTATTATCTCATTGTGTCTTCAGTCCTGTGCTGGTTTATTGTCGTAGTATGTCCTATGTCGTCTGTTTCCTGCCGTGTTCCTGCTCCTTGTATTTAGTTTATTTTAAGTTTGATTTTCCCCCTCGTTGGTTTTTGTTTTGTGTTTATTTTTATTATTTACAATAAATACTCATTCCTATCTGCTTTTGAGTCCTCACTCAATTTTTCCCTATCGCTACATGACAGAATGAATAAACCAATAATGAGAAAACAAGAAGGGCGGGGTGACAAGGGACCAGAGACATGACATCACATCAAAACATGACAAAACCACCACATGTGCTGCACAGGACAAGACAGACATGTGACAGAAACTAGATAATTAACTAAACACAGCTGAACAGGACTAACTAATGAGGGTAACTATGGAAACAGACAAGTGGCGGGAAAACTATAAGACAAAGGAACATGTGATGACTGAAAACTAAAACAAACAGAACATGACTGTGACAGTACGGGCATTGGACTTTTAGCTACTGTAACAACATCTGTCTAAAGTTTAGCTAAATGCAACACCACTTAATTGTAATTTGGGCGCAAAACATGTTTTTTTTTTAAAAATTGCATCAACACTTAGTACCAGTGGCGGCTGGTGATAATTATTTTTTTGGGGGGGGGGCGTTTTTTTTTCGGGGGAAAGTGTCTTCACTTTTATCTTTTTACACATTCATTTCCCACGTATAATTGAATGAGGAAAGGAAAAACAAAACAAAAAAACAGCAACAACAGACTAGCATGTTGACTATTTTAACATAAATTTTGCTCGCCTTTCTTTCTGGCTAGCAAATTTCTCAATGACTCTCTGATTAAAATCAGTCATCTCAGTAGTGTCATGACGTTTGCATTGTTCAGTCAGATATTTAAGGTCTCTTACCCCCGTTGTTGTCCACAAAACTTCAGTACCGACACTTTGAAATAAAAGACAGGGAAAGCAATAAAGGGCATTGCTAACAACACATCCAGCCAGCCACCTACGTTTCTCATAACAAGCGCGTGAAGCTCCGAGTGCAGCTGCGTCCTCTGTCACTGGCCTGCTGCTCGATTTGTAAATCGCGTTGGTTCGGTTCGGGATCTTCCAACGAATGCCTTGTGAAAGAATTTGGTTTAACTGCTGCCATCTCTACGAAAGTGATCATCATAACAAGGTTTTGGCGGAGTCGGAGTGACTGTGTCGCCCGCGCACTTTCGCTTTAGTGGCCAAGAGAGGAAAGTTGAATGACAGGTGACGAGAACCAATCAGATTGGATAAAATAACACGCATCCAATTCTGATTTGCCAGGGACGCAACGACCTGCGTCCGGAGGAGGATCTTTAAAAACCAATTAGAGACCAGCTTCAGGTCACACGCCCCAGTGCCCTCTATTGACCAGCCGCCACTGCTTAGTACACTATATTCTTAAACCGGAAATTACTTGATTCATAATGAGATTTTCAAGAAGTGCATGATCATATGAATTGAAAGTTTAATGACATTTGTAAGCATTTTAATTTACATAATAATGATCTGTTGTATCAACATGTCATGAAAAAAGTTCATTAGTAAACATTAACAAGCACATTATTTCACATTTCTAGTGGTTATGTATCTGTTAAGCATTTTGCAATGTTTGTTGATGATTTATTAATGCAAGTTATTATAAAGTGTTACGAATAAGGGTACTTTACTTTAGCTCAATGCTTAAACCAAATGATTTCTTATCAGTGCACTCATTTCATGGGTGGGGCACCATTTCTATTCACCTGCATTGCTCACATCTTCTTTCCATATCCATATAACATGCACTTTGCTCACGTGAGAACAGACCATAACCAAAGCGCACCACACTCCTCATAGTTGGTGCCATATTAAACCCTTTGAATGAATGCTAAATTTAGTATCTTCTCAGAGCTAATGGTTTAGTTATTTTCAGCCAATGGGCTTCACATCACTTGCCAAATGGGTCACACCAGCAATGAAATGTCCCAGTCTGTCTGGCAGATCCATCAAAAGGGACTTTAGCTATGACTGCAGTAATAGTTCTGAGCAGATAATTAGAAATGCACTCTGCTATGGCACATTTAGACGTTAACAAAGCCTTAGTAATCAGGATTGAAGAGAGCTGCATTCTGACTCAATCTCAAAGCATTACTGCCTTTTTTTAAATGATGACAAGTTCATGACGAAAGCTGTTAATCTTACATTTGTTTGGTCAAGAGGAATATGGGTAGGAAGGTAAGCACACTGAACTACATGCTACAAGCTTCAGGTTTGCTTTGAAATATGTCCTTATTAAATGCCATAAACTGATGCTAAAACTGGGAGAAAAATCAAAAACCTGTGCTTTCACTACCAATATTTAATCACTTTCTTGAGAATTATCAAACTTTTGTTATTCTGTGCTTTCGTGTGCATTATGGGGCCTTACGGCAAATAGAGCATTTCCTTCCAGTTGAGAAAGTCTTTACGCTTCACTCAGCTGCCCGAGCTCCATTGAGGTTTACGATGGTCACAGAATTCCTGAATAACATATGTCCAGGCAAGGCACTGACTCATATCGTTGATGCTCGCTGAGGTAGTTTTAGTGGTGAAGATGTTGCACCAAAATGATGGCAAATAAATGATGCAATACCCAGAGCAGCATTAAATTATGTTTAATTCAGCTCTCTCCCACTGGATGTTAATCCCTTTATTCTCCATTCATGTAAATATCTCCCTGGACACCATGGCTTTTCTATCACCCTGACATGGCCGCAGTTTAAATTAGTTATAGATAACAGTTGTATTTTGCATGATCACCCAGATGCATATGGAACATGCAAGCACTTCCAATCATGCACAAACAACAAGGTATAAGAGAAATGTCAATCAAGCAACATCTGTTTCTCAAAGGGGAGGAATAAAATGGTGCAAAGTCTAACAAACCATATGTTCAGTGGAATTTACACAGTATGCGCAAATTCGTGTTTTTCAAGTGCCTGTTTTTTTTTTAAGTAACTACAAATTGAAGAAAAATCAGTAAAAATAGGGCACAATGACCTGTATAAATATGAAGGAATTTTTACAGGTGTTTTACCTGTATTTTGAATTACATATTGCATTAGTTTGTGTTTTAAGGGTTAACGGAATTTTCCGTAAAATTACCGGATAATGTACTGGCAGAAAATTACCAGTACATTTTCCGTTTTTATTTTTTACTGTGTAAGGACTGTATCTTTATAATTCTATGATACAAAAAAGTCTATTGTTTTAAAAACCCTGCTGTTTGTTTTCAATTAGAATAGAGTTGGATTCCTTGGAGTGCAAAGTTAGCAAAACTGCTCGGGTTATGTATATAACCCTTGTTCCCTGAGAAGGGGAACAAGCACTGCATCGAGACGACACTTTGGGGATACTCCCTTAGCACTAGCGAATCTGAAGTCAGAATGACAACTAGGCCAATCCGATTGGCGTGCGTGATGACGTAACTGTGACGGCATACCCGGAAGTATAAAAGGGGATCTGGAACGTAATGTCGGCAGTAATTGCTCTGAAGCATGCGCTCCAGGCGCGCTGAGGTGTGGCGTCGGGATGCAGTGCTCGTTCCCCTTCTCAGGGAACAAGGGTTATATACATAACCCGAGCAGTTCCCTTTCGAGGGAACTCGCACTGCATCGAGACGACACTTTTGGGAACGAGTCCCCACTAGGCCACACTGAGGGTAGCGCCTGCCCTAGTGTGAAGCCGGAGACCGGGCACAACTAGGACTGGAGCACCCTAGCACCAGGCGTCGTAGGGAGATCCAGGCTATAGAACCTGATAAAGGTGTTTGGGGTAGCCCACCCGGCCGCCTTGCAGATATCCTGCAAGGGGACCCCAGAAAGAAGGGCCACTGAAGAGGCCATGCCTCTGGTGGAATGAGCCCTCACGGCCACAGGTGAAGGCAAACTGCGCACCTGGTAGGCCATGGTAATTGCCTGGGCAATCCAACTACTGATTGTCTGAGTAGACGCAGGCAATCCCTTCCTGGGTGAGCCAAACACACCAAAAGTTGTTGCGATCTCCTCCACCGTGCAGACTTCGCCAAATAAACTCTGAGAGCCCTAACCGGGCAGAGTAGGTGAAGTCTCCCCTCTTCCGCCGTCACGTGAGGCGGAGGATGGAATGCCTGCAGAACTAATGACCTAATAGCCCGGCCTAGGGTGTAAGATGGTCTTTACTCCCCCCGGGGCAAACTGCAGGCAGGCTGGCGTTACCGCCAAGGCCTGGAGATCTCCCACTCTCCTGAGAGAGGTAATGGCGAGGAGAAAAGCCACCCTAAGGGTCAGGTTCTTTGGTTCAGCTGACTCCAATGGCTCGAAGAGGGCCTCAGCCAAGCCTTCGAGAACCACTGCCAGGTCCCAGGTTGGAACTCTGGAACGAGCCGCAGGCCTCATCCTCCGAGCCCCACGGAGGAATTGTACAACCAGCTGGTGCCTACCCAGAGGCCCTTCACCCATAGGAGTGTGGAAAGCCGCAATGGCAGCCACGTACACCTTGAGTGTGGACGGGGTTAGACACGCAGAGAAGCGATCTTGGAGGAACTCCAGCACTGAAGCCACTGGGCAGTTAACTGGGTCCACCTCACGCTCCCTGCACCAAGTGGAAAATACATTCCACTTGAGGCTGTACAGTCTCCTCGTAGACGGAGCCCTGGAACTGAGTAAGGTCTCTATCACCTCTGCCGATAGGCCAGCCTCTAGGTACCTGGTCCCCTCAGGGGCCAGACCCACAGGTTCCAAATCTCCAGGCGGGGGTAAAATATCGTACCCGCCGCCTGAGATAGGAGATCCCTCCTCAGAGGAATCTCCCACGGCTGACCTGCTAGCAGAGCTATGATATCCGAGAACCAAACTCGAGTCGGCCAACGGGGTGCTACCAGAAGTAGACTGACCCCCTGTCGCCTGACCCTCTCCAGGACTCCTGGGAGCAGAGCAATCAGGGGAAATGCGTACAGACGCAGCCTCGGCCACGTCTGAACCATAGCATCCAACCCCAGCGGGGCTGGATGCATGAGGGAAAACCACAGTGGGCAGTGGGACGTCTTTCGAGACGCAAATAATCCACTTCCACTGGGCCGAACCTCTTGCATATGGCCTCCACCACCTCTGGGTGGAGTCGCCACTCCCCGGGCCTCAGCCCCTGCCTCGAAAGGATGTCTGCTCCCTGATTTTGGACCCCCGGGACATACATTGCCCTGATGGACAACAGTTTCCCTTGGGACCACAGGAGGATGTGATGCGCCAGTCTACAAAGAGGGCGCAACCTCAAACCCCCCTGCCGTGCGATGTGGCCCGAAGCGTACTAGACTGCGGGAGCACAGCATCGATTCCCGAAAACTCCACAGGGGAGGCGACCTCGATCGCTCCTACCCGGGAGAGGGGGCTGGCCAGCAGGGGCCTCATCTAAGGGAGCAGCTTGACAGGGCCACAACACTAGGGCGGACACTGCGATTAGCAATTGCCTGAAACTGATGTGTCCCGCAGGCCATAAGGCGACGAGAACGACATCAACTTCAGGAGGGCTCCATCTTAGATGAATATCCAGTTCACAAGTTAACACGCTTGGGTGACAGAATTAAAGTATCCAACTTATCAAAGTCGGATAACATGACACTCAATTCCTCGGAATTAAATGCCATCATAATCACCAAACCCGTGCAACCTGATCTGAATGACAGGCTGAATAAAAAATACATCTAACTCCTCAAAGTCAGATAATATTTTAATTTAATTCCTCAGAATTATGCAGCCACAATAAGGTGAAACATAGTCTGAATGATAGGCTGAATATCTAACTCCTCAAAGTCAGATTATATTTTATTTAATTCCTTAGAATTAAATGTAGCCGTAATCATCAGACGACACTGTTTATTGTATTTATACGGACTCATAAACCCCGCGTTGCCTCAGCAATGTGGTTCAAGCCGTCATAATACAATTGGCTTTCATCCCTCGAGAAAAAAGCCAAACAGTATCACACAATACGGTGAAACATGGTCTGAATGACAGGCTGAATATCTAACTCCTCAGAGTCAGATCATATTTCATTTAAATCCTCAGACTTAAATGCAGCCATAATCATCAGACGATACTGTTTTATCGTACTATACGGACTCGAAACCCACACGTTGCCTCAGCAACGTGGCTCAAGCCGTTAAGCCAACCAGTATCTCATGCACACCGATCGCGTGTGTTCACTTTAATTGCAGACCCATAACCTGCGTGCTGCCTTGGCAATCACGAGCATGAATCTTGCATATATATAGAAGTGCTTATAACTTCGACTGCCTCGATGCTGAGCACGTCTAATTCCTCAGAATCAGACCGCTCACGCATCGGGTCCTCCGCCCCGGGGGAAGAAGCCGCAGCGCGGGCTTCCACACGGGGAAGGAGAACATTTGAACTGTCAGACAAAGACTGGGAAGATGCCTCAGCAGTCCCAAGTCCCGCTGACAGTCCATCCGTGAGCCCCATGACCGGCCTCGCCGCACCGCCTCGGCGGATGCGGGACCGATCCACGGGGCTCACAAGGCTGGCCGGCCTCATCGAACACGGCCAGCCGAGAGCGGAGCAGCCTGAGTGTCAGCTTCATGAACACCTAGACACTGCACACACAGCAGGTGTGCATCCGAGCCCAACATGTAACGGGGACACGGATGCACACACTGGTTAAACTCTCTTATCTTCATCATTCACACACTTTTGCTTTCACTCTGACAGAACAACAGTAAATAGACAGACAATTGTTTTCAACAGAGAGCGCTATGCTGAAGAGCATTAACTGCCGACATTACGTTCCAGATCCCCTTTTATACTTCCGGGTATGCCGTCACAGTTACGTCATCACGCACACCAATCGGATTGGCCTAGTTGTCATTCTGACTTCAGATTCGCTAGTGCTAAGGGAGTATCCCCAAAGTGTCGTCTCGATGCAGTGCGAGTTCCCTCGAAAGGGAACACTTGATTACACACATTATGATGTCTCAGATTATTTCTGTGTCTGTTTAATTCGGTGATGCGTGCATGTGAGTATAGTAAGATACAGCATGGGACTGTGAGTACTATTATGTAATGCTATTTAAAAAAGGGATAGCTAGAATGCCACAGGCCAGCCACATACATACATACACATATAATTGTTCCTTTCTTACACTCCATCATGCTGCAGAGATATAAAATAATTCATTACC
The DNA here is from genome assembly GCA_033150135.1 of Gobio occitaniae. NCBI lineage: Eukaryota > Metazoa > Chordata > Actinopteri > Cypriniformes > Gobionidae > Gobio > Gobio occitaniae. The sequence goes on from JARQWZ010006993.1 coordinate 41,957, forward strand.
ATGACCTCGTGCCTGTTATGGCCTGATATCAATTAACCACATTCATCATAATTCACACTAATGAAGATCCCTGATGGATTTGGCAATTGATTTATTTCAATTGAAAGGATGTTTAGTATTGCTCATGTAGGCTCTTCTCATGCAAACTGGCATGCACTGCTGCACACATGTGATGCCAAGATTAGAAGACACATGAACAATCCACACACACACATACACGCCTGCTATTGCCATGGCAAAAATAAAACTATTTTACTATCTGTTTCTCTATGATACAAATTTAATGATAGGATTGAAGACCTGAAATGATCAGCACGAATTCCTGAAGTCAAGACAAACCGAAGTCTAATCTTCTGACAGCTTTTAAGCTTTTGCTTAAATAGGCAATAATGGATGGTTTCTGAAATGTGCTTCCATGTTCTGTTTGGAACAGAAGATAATAGATGCGTTCGCACATTAAACTCTGTAAATTACCATACAATTTTCAGATTTTTTTCTACAATCAACTCAATCTCATGGCAATTTGTAGGTGGCTAAATAGTGGAAAATTGTTATATACTCCTACAAACTCATTTGTATGTTTTTGTACGATCTGCTTACGCTCCAGTGATGGTTATGTTTAGGGGTGGATATTTACCTGGATGCGTTTTTTTTTTTCTAAAAATCCTACAAATTCATATAAAATCGCCACTTCGTAGAAATTTTTCATTCTATTTTGTTCTTCCTGACAACCAGAGTCAGTGTAACGTACTGCTCCGAGACAGAGGTTGAGAATCCAAATGCAGCTTTATTTGTAAGGGGTAATCCACAATCGTAGTCAAAAACAGGCAACAGGTCATACACAGGCAAGCAGTCCAAACAGGCAAACAAGGCAAGAGAGACAGGCAAACGGGTAATCCACGGAACAGGCAAGAAATCCAAAACCAGAGACATGAAACCAGGGAAACGCTCAGAAATGCAGTGATACAACAAAACAAGACTTGGCAATGACTGACAGAATGAACAGGCTTATATAGGGTGAGCTAACTAGGAAATGGGGTGCAGGCGGATGTAATCAATGGGTGTTGAAGAGTCCGGGCAAAGGATTATGGGTGATGTAGTCCTTGATGGAGTGACAGTCTGGAGTGGAGTGCCCTCAGGTGGTTCTCATGGGCACTCACACAGGACGAATTGTGACATAGCCCCCCTCCTAAGGAGTGGCTTCCAGACACTCCTATAATAATAATCTCGGAGGGAGGTGGAGCGGAGGCGGACCCGGGGGTGGGATGGAGGGCCAGGCCCATGGAGTGAAAGAGGGCCTGGAGACAGAGCAGAAGAGCAGGAAGGAGCAGGCTGAACAGATGACCAGGGTGGTGCAGGCGGGACAGATGACCGGGCTGGTGTAGGCAGAGCAGGCAGCCAGGGTGGAGCAGACGACCACCACAGCAGCGCAGACGGTCTTGAAGCCCCCCACGGTGGAGCAGACGACCACCACATCAGCGCAGACGAGGTTGAAGCCCCCCACGGTGGAGCAGACGACCACCACATCAGC
>JARQWZ010006994.1:0-5000 GCA_033150135.1 Gobio occitaniae
CTCATGACAACTATTCAGTGTTTTCAACCACAGCTCATGACAACTATTCAGTGTTTTCAACCACAGCTCATGACAACTATTCAGTGTTTTCAACCACATCTCATGACAACTATTCAGTGTTTTCAACCACAGCTCATGACAACTATTCAGTGTTTTCAACCACAGCTCATGACAACTATTCAGTGTTTTCAACCACATCTCATGACAACTATTCAGTGTTTTCAACCACAACTCATGACAACTATTCAGTGTTTTCAACCACAGCTCATGACAACTATTCAGTGTTTTCAACTACATGTTTATTTCAGGTTTCAGACATTTAAATGCTCATACGTAGGCTACTAGCAAAAAACACACACTGATGTCTATGAAAGCGGCAATGACAATCCTTTCAGACGGTTATAATTTGACTAACGTTACGTGTTTTATTCACAGATACATGCACATTATACAGTAACTATATAGTTTACTCTATTCTTCCTCCAGTTCACTGGTCACTTACTTTCATGTATTTCGTGAGACGAGAATGAACTCAAGTGTAAATCCGACAGATCCGATTCTGAGGCGCAAACTAACATGGCGTCGCCCATTGCGCTTTATAGATCAACTAACACACATTCACTCACACATTTGAACATCAGATATTTCGTGACACAGTTAAGAAGTTTGTGAATATTTTGAATAAAAAGAAAAAGTGGAATAAACCCGATACAGCTGAGCTGTCAGCGCTATTGCGGCTGCTGTGTGTCATGTGAGAAACATGACGCGTCGCCATGGAAACATTAAGGTGATGCGTTCTAAAATATTTAGCCAGAGAATATGATCATATTTCAAAATGAAGCTGGTTAGTAGCAGAGCAAGAATACAGCCGACTGCTGTTATTACTGTAACTGTTATTTAGAGTTATATTAGGCCTGTTGTAGTTGGGTTAGGTGGCTTAGGTTTTACTGTGAATTTGTAAATAAGTCAATAATAATTTGTAAATAAGTAAATTGTGTTTTGTATTTATTTATATTCATACATTTAAGTATACATTAAACTTTTAATAAATGGTTCAATTTAAATAAAAAATAAATAAAATAAAAAGCTATTTAATGTCATCCACCTCGTTTTGTGGCCTGCTTTTTTTTTTTTTTTTTTAAGTATCGTTTCAGGAACCGTTTAAGCACCGAGACCGTTTTAAAAAAGTATCGGTTTGGCACCGGAATCGAAAAAAACCCGAACGATACCCAACCCTATAGCAGATACATGTTCATATTTAATATTTCCTACATAATTACAAATAGAAATTGTTTGTTAGGTCAGTTACTCTATATATCGCTTATCCTACGTGTATGAACCATAAACATGACAGTAGCCGTTAACTCACAGACATGAAACTAACCTACTTTAGATTTAGTCTCAGATGTGTCCAGCCTATTCTTACACCCGGTGTACGTCCAGCTAACTGTGTTCCTCAGAAACCTCTCCCTGTTTTTCCACACACACACACACACACACACACACACACACACACACCGCCTGCATGTTTATTGCTCTACAGCCTAGAAACTGGCGGGTGTGAGGACTGCACCTATATCTGCTGGCTCAGTGTTCATACGGCTGTTCCCTTGGCTGTGTGTGTGTGTGTGTGCGCGCTACACAACCGGCCGTTGTGATGCCAGCTCCTCGTGCCTTTATGGGTGGAACCAGTCAGATTCACCAGTTCAAGCGTTCAGGATGAGGAGTAGAGCGTCTGGATTACGTGCTTTATTCATTAAGTGTGTTATTCACAGGAAACAGACGTGTTGAAGCACAGATTCTGGCACTATTACAGCTCAGGACAGGAAACACTTACAAAAAGAGAAGGATATGAAATGGACAAAGATGTAGATCAGGACGGCACTAAAATAGTTAATATTTTGCCAGAGCATAAGTTTATCTTATTTTGTTTTTTGAAGTACCGTACCAGTCAAACGTTTAGAAACATTAAGATTTTAGTTAATGTTTCTAAGAAGTCTCGTCTGCTCACCAAGGCTGCATTTATTTCATCAAAAATAGAGAAAAAAGATATTAATTTGTAGTAATTCACAATATTAAATTACTGTTTTAATGTTTTAAACTTGGATATATTTCTATGATGGTAAAGCAGAATTTTCGTGCTGCTGTATATATATATGTATGTATATATATTTTATTTAAATGTAATTATTATTTTTTATTTATTGGATTTTAAATAGTTTATTTATTTCTATTTTATTATTAATTTTTTATTTTATAGTTGTTTTTTTGTTGATTTATTATAAGTGTTTTATTTATTTATTTATTTGATGTATTTTTTATATATATATATATATATATATATATATATATATATATATATATATATATATATATATATATATATATATATATATATATATATATATATATATATATATATATAATTTGTTTATTTTTATTTATTTAATATTAATTTAGAATTTATTTATTGTTTTTTAAAATATTATTAATTTTTATTTACTTATTTAGATATATAAATATTGATCTAAAATACAGAAAAAGTATTTTAAATCGTAATAATTCACAATATTATTAACTATTTTACCGAATTACTGTTTTAATGTTTTAAAGTGTAATATATTTCTATGATGGTAAAGCAGAATTTTCGTGGTGCTATATATATATATATATATATATTTATATTTATATTTATATTTATTTATTTATTTATTGGATTTTTTATTTATTATTATTATTTATTGTAAATTTAATTGTATTTATTTATTGGGTTTTAAATTGTTTTTATCTCCATTTATTTTTTCTTGTAATTTTTTATAGTTTTATTTATTTATTATGTTTTTTATTTATGTTTTTTGTATTTATTTATTTTTAATTTAATAAAATTTAAAAAAAAATGTTTTTATTTTATATATATTAATTTGTTTCTTTTTATTAAATTTTTTAAAATGTATTTATTGTATTTAAAAAAATATTATACCTTTTTTTATATATATATATATATATATTTTTTTTTTTATTTTTTATTTTATTTTTTTGAAACCGTGATACAATACCATTCAAAGGTTTGGTGTTAGTAATATAAATAAATACAAATATTATATTTTATTCATCAAGGAAGCATTAAATTAATCAAAAGTGACTAAAGATATTTACATTATTACAAAAGATTAATCTCTAATAAATGCTGTTCTTTTGAACTTTCTATTCAACAAAGAATCCAGAAAAAATTTATCACCGTTTCCACAGAAATATTAAGGATGCAAAAACAATTTTCAACATTGATAAAAATAAGAACCATTATTATTAATTGCGCATCAGATCCTCATATGAGACTGTATTATATATACAGTATCAGTCCAGAGTTTGTACTGTACTCTACACATCAGTATCAGCATCACTTGGGCTGGGCTTCCACTGTATTTCAGCACAGCTGCTCTCAGTTGTTGACTGTGTGTGTGTGTGTGTGTGTGTGTGTGTGTGTGTGTGTGTGTGTGAAGGTGTAGTTTGGAATGTGTGTGTCATTCCAGGGAGTGACCCGGCTTCTCCCTCTGGCCCAGACGCGGTCATGAAACCATCTTTGGGCTGGAGAGCTACTCTCTGGTTTATTACATAACTCTCAGATTATATAATCCATCAGTCCAGAGCAGTGTTCGTCTGCCACGCCGTTATACAGCAAACTAAAGACTAATGACAATCCCTACATTATATTATATACACCAAGTATTTAAAGGGACACTGCACTCAAAAGTGATCATTTTGAGAGTTGTGAGATACTCCATATGACTTTTTTATTTAAAAAAGCTTAATATAAACATATGAACGCTAAAATCGAATGGTGCAGATTGTATTCATGAGCCGTTGCGTCAGTGTTTGTATTATTGGATGTACGTGTTAAGAAAGCTTCACTAATGGTGATGAAGCGACTTGACATCATCTCTCTGAATAGCGTCTCTCAGCGCGCGCTAAAAGAGCCCATTGCTCATTGTGTGGCTGCTATTATAAGCCGGACAGCCGTGTGTGTGTGTGTGTGTGTGTGTGTGTCTCTCGCTTTACTGTGTGTGTGTGTTAGGGTTTGTTCTCTTGTAATGAGATTATGCAGGCAGCCAGTGGAAACTCGCATGGTGTAAATGACTCATTTATTCCACTTTTATATCTCTGTGTGTGTGTGTGTGTGTGTGTGTTAGGGCTTTCAAATGAATAATCACATCTAAAATAAAAGTTTTTGTTTACATAATATATATGTGTGTGTGTACTGTGTGTGTGTGTATATATATATATATATAGATACACACATGCATATATACTGTATATTTATATCACATTTATTTATTTATATATATATATATACATACATACATACAAACATACATACATGCATACATGCATACATGCATACACATATATACACACACACACACACACACACACACACACACACACACACACACACACACACACACACACACACACACACACACACACACACACACACACACACACACACACACACACACACACACACACACACACACACACACACACAGACAGACAGACACGCTCACACTCACACTCACTCACTCACTCACTCACTCACTCACTCACTCACTCACTCACTCACTCACTCACTCACTCACTCACTCACTCTCTCACACACTCTCACAAACGCACACACACGCACACATGTTTGTTTTTGTGAAATGTGAGGACATTCCATAGGCGTAATGGTTTTTATACCGTACAAACCGTATTTTCTATCCCCTTACACTGACACTGCCCCTAAACCTACCCATCACACACACACACACACACACACACACACACACACACACACACACACACACACACACACAGGAGACTGTGCAGTTCACTTTCTGTGAAAAAAAACTTGTTCTGTGTGATTTATAAGCATTTTGAAAAGTGAGGACATGGGGAACGTCCTCATATTTCTCCCTCTTTTTGTAATACCCATGTCATTATACACATTTGTGTCCTGATAT
>JARQWZ010006994.1:7500-20000 GCA_033150135.1 Gobio occitaniae
GTGCGCATCCATCAACCGCATCTACGGCTTCTACGACGAGTGTGAGCCTCACACACACACACACACACACACACACACTAACACCCACACAGACTCACACACATACTCACTCTCACATACCCACACAGACTCTCACACACACATACACACAATCAGAATAATATAATTGCTTTATGCATTAGCAGAATCTGTTTAAAGAAGCGATTGCGTTCCTGATTTGCAGTGTCCAGATTGTGTAGTCGCTGATCGCTCACGCTAACACCATCCGCCACATGAACACACACATGATAACCCGATCTGATAATGTTTTTAACTGTAAGAAGAGTGTGTGCACCTTAACCCACCGTGTGAATGAATTATTGAGCGCAGTCCTGTGTGTGACTGAAGGGGAACCGCAGTGTATTTTTAGCAGACTCCGTCCCTCCAGAGCTCTTGTGATTTATTTACCGTACGGCTCTTTTCTAAATAAACCCTGAAGGTCACATGAAGTGTGTGTGTTTCTGGTTGTGTTTAGGCAGGAGACGCTACAACATCAAGCTCTGGAAGACGTTCACGGACTGTTTCAACTGCCTGCCCATCGCCGCCATTGTGGACGAGAAGATCTTCTGCTGTCATGGAGGTGGGTGTGGTCCGCGGATAAACCTCCAGATATCCCAGAGAGACTTTCACCCGCTGTATGTCGTCAATGGGAGTTTTTATGGCGTCCATTAAAGTTCACATATTTTACAAGGACACCTTTGTGACTGCACTGATGGCAAACCCCGTCAAATCCGAGATAATGCAAGCTAGTGTTTATTCTCCAACTGAAGAAAATTATTTTATTACTATGAAGATCAAAACCACGGTGGGCAAGAGAGAACCAGTAGCCGTGGCTTTGGGAGTGGCCTTGTTGGGCAGCGAAGCAAGTGCATTCTGGGAGTTGTTGTCTTTCATCCACATTAGCCAAAAATACATTTTCTGTCTTTTCTCAGTCTAGAAGGCACCAAATTCAAAAATTATTTCACATTTCTACTGCATAAATTACCCAATTTAAATACACATTCATCTTCCCAGCGCTGAAGTGGCCCTTTAACACAAAACAAAAATAACAAAGAAACATTTCCGGACAAGCAAATGTTTTACTCAAGCATGTCAATAGGCTTAATGTTGAGCCCTGCTTATACCATAGTTATTGTGTGTTTATTAGCTTCTTAGTTCACGCGTAGACTATTTTTATATTGATTAAAGGTCCCGTTTTTCGTGTTTTTTTTGAAGCTTTGATTGTGTTTACAGTGTGCAATATAACATGTGTTCATGTTTCGCGTGTAAAAAAACACAGTATTTTTCACACAATTTACTCATCTGTATACCGCTGTTTTCACTGTCCTCAAAACGGCTCGAAAGATTTCCCTGTTCTATGAAGTCCCTCCTTCAGAAACACGTAACGAGTTCTGATTGGGTCAGCGGTTCCCGTGTTGTGATTGGACAGCAGCTTAGCGCACGCAGAGCGCACGTTACTGGAAAGGTCGCGCCTCTCACCATAACGGGGATGCATGCGCTCAATGATCTCTAAGTACAGCGGCCCTGGGAAAGCCAAACAAAGGTGACTTGACTCCGGGATGAAAATAACAGCGTCTCGACGACATGGCGACAAACAAACTATACGAACGCAACCGAACGCAACACTTCCTCTTATCCACGCGGGAGCAACAAGACCACGCCCCCTTTTTCGCGTGTTTTTGTGGGCGGAGGTTAGTCGACAAACTGCTCTACTGACGTAATTAAAGCAGGAAGTACCAGGATGTAGTCCCAACCGGCCGTTCGTTGTAGGCTTTGAAAGGGAACTTCTGTTAAATAAAATATCTCGCTTGGCATTGAACTTTGAGCTTTATAATTTTACAGGTATTATAAATGCTCTAACAGTAACATTACACACTAACTAAAGTTTGAAAAATGGGATCACGAAGAACAGGACCTTTAATCTATTGACTAATTTAATTTATCGATAATTTAATGATTAATCGATTAATCTATCGACTAATTTAACGATTAATCAATTAATCTATCGGCTAATTTAACGATTAATCAATTAATCTATCTGCTAATTTAACGATTACTCGATTGATCTATCGACTACTTTAATGCCCAATTGATTAATCTGTCGACTAATTTTTATTAATCGATTAATCTATCGACTAGTTTATCACAATAATTTTCGACAATTTTACTTAAAAACATTTGATTTAACTTGCAACGTTGGCCTTCAGTAGTATACTATAAAAAAGTATAAATGTAAACAAGCCCTTGACAAAATGTAAAACTAAAAGAGTAAAAATGTAAAAAGGTACAAATTTGTATACCAACATAACAAAAAAAAAGAGAGAATATCAGCAAATACTTTTTATATAGAATAGTGTTGTCACGATACCAAAATTATGACTTTGATACGATACCGGAATACTCCCGAATACTCACCAGGACGTGCATTTTTGACCATTCAAAACATTTCTCGAAAAAAAAAATTATCGAACGCATTTTTTATTGATATCAATGTGTCTATCGCGATATATATCGTAATCGTTTTATCGCCCAGCCCTACTTTAAACTTGAGAGAAATAAAGATTTGACTTTTATTGTGATCTTTTTTTTTTCGCTATGTCGGCCAGCCCTACATTATAAATATCTTTACTCTCACTTTTGAACAACTCTATGCGTCCTCAAGTTTAAAAACAAACCTTACTGTATAATTGACTTTATAAAATACACACGTGGCAATTAATGAGGCAAATAATCTACAAAAACTCACTTGGAAATGTGTGTAACTCAATTAAAAACAGTGCAGTTTATGTGTATGTTTTCCTAATGCTACATGAAAAATAAGTGCTACTACTTTTCTACTTTTAGCTGGTTATACACAGGACTAATACATGATGTTTGTAAAACGAGAAGCCTGAACATCTGCTTTTCTGTTTACTGAAACTAAATGTTCAGGGTGTGTACGCCATCTTCATGCTCATGACATCATCTCCCACATTTCTGAGTGCTGAGTCCGTGTGAATCCAACAGATGCACATCCAGTCATCTTTCTAGGGAAGCTAAAGTTAGCATGCTAACTAGGGCTGGGCAAAAAAATTGATTTTTCGATTAATCGTTTTTTTAAATGTGGTCGGTTCAAAATCGATTCTCAAGGCCAAGAATAGATTTTTCCCCCGGGGGTTTTCAGCTGATTCTGCCTGGTGTGGCATATATACTTGTCGTTAAGATAAAATCGAATGGCAATCGCATCTAAGGAAAGCTCGCAAATAACAGAGATAGTGAGGAAATATAAAGCCTCATCCGGGACACGAATCAAAGCTCAGACGCCCCTGGAGGAAAAAGCCTTCATAAAAACAGACAGAGTCTGAATGACGGTCGGCTTAATCAAAGAAAAGCTTGTCCTTTACTGAAAATTGCTGAAAATCATCCAATATCTTTGTTTTAGAATAAGTGTATCAAAATATCCATAAAAACTAAATTGTATTGTGTTTAACATAATTATATGCATTTGTAATATAGAGATGGGTTCTGTTTTAATGTAGGCCTACCCAAGTGTACCTAAAATAAAAAGAGTTTAATATACAGGTTTGTGGCTCTTAATTTCTTTTTAATTGCCCACTTGTAAACTCATGTTGACTGTTCTTTTTTATAAATATAGTAGGCTATTTGAATTAAATCTATATTCATTGAGTTGAATCGAGAATCAAAATCGAATCGATTTGAGAGCTTGCGAATCGAAATCGAATTGGAACATCTGAATCGATTCCCAGCCCTAATGCTAATTAGTGTTAGACCGATATATCGGCCGATTATTTGTGATTTTTACGTGTATCGGCCGATACAAGGCTTCTGCGTTCGGTGATATTTACAATTTTTACGTGTAACGGCCGATGTAAGGCTTCTGCGTTCGCCGATATTTACAATTTTTTCGTGTTTCGGCAGATACAAGGCTTCTGCGTTCGCCGATATTTACAATTTTTACGTGTATTGACCGATACAAGGCTTCTGCGTTCGCCGATATTTACAATTTTTACGTGTATCGGCCGATACAAGGCTTCTGCGTTCGGTGATATTTACAATTTTTACGTGTATCGGCCGATGTAAGGCTTCTGCGTTCGCCGATATTTACAATTTTTTCGTGTTTCGGCAGATACAAGGCTTCTGCGTTCGCCGATATTTACAATTTTTACGTGTATTGACCGATACAAGGCTTCTGCGTTCGCCGATATTTACAATTTTTACGTGTATCGGCCGATACAAGGCTTCTGCGTTCGGTGATATTTACAATTTTTACGTGTATCGGCCGATGTAAGGCTTCTGCGTTCGCCGATATTTACAATTTTTACGTGTTTCGGCCGATACAAGGCTTCTGCGTTCACCGATATTTACAATTTTTACGTGTATCGGCCGATACAAGGCTCTTGCGTTCGCTGATATTTACAATTTTTACGTGTATCGGCCGATGTAAGGCTTCTGCGTTCGCCGATATTTACAATTTTTACGTGTTTCGGCCGATACAAGGCTTCTGCGTTCGCCGATATTTACAATTTTTACGTGTATCGGCCGATACAAGGCTCTTGCGTTCGCCGATATTTACAATTTTTACGTGTATCGGCCGATACAAGGCTTCTGCGTTCGCCGATATTTACCATTTTTACGTGTATCGGCCGATACAAGGCTCTTGCGTTCGCCGATATTTACCATTTTTACGTGTATCGGCCGATACAAGGCTTCTGCGTTCGCCGATATTTACCATTTTTACGTGTATCGGCCGATACAAGGCTTCTGCGTTCGCCGATATTTACCATTTTTACGTGTATCGGCCGATACAAGGCTTCTGCGTTCGCCGATATTTAAAATTTTTACGTGTATCGGCCGATTTAAGGCTGCTGCGTTCACCAATATTTTTTCCCCGGCATTATTTACAGACAGGCGTCCACAGGGCAGCTCTCACCGTCTTCAAACTGTCTCGCTCTCCCTCGCGCATATTAATCAAAATCAATTGAGAATTGACGCGATGGTAAAAGGTGAAGGTGAAGTTTCACGTGGAGCATTGGGAGATTTTCTCCTGAATTACCGCTGGTGTTGCTCTACAAGAGATTAAGTGAAGTGCAACTACACTCTAAACAATGCTGGGTTAAAAATAACCCAAGTTGGGTTGAAAATGGACTAACTTATCAATTGGGTTGTTTTAAGCAAACATTTAACCCAACCGCTGGGTTAGTCCATATTGAACCCAACTTGGGTTATTTTTAACCCAGCATTTTTTAGAGTGTAGCCATTAACTGACTAGGTTGTAAACAGTTTTAAATGAAGTATAGTGCAGTCAGTGTGCACTTTATTATGCTGCTCGCTTGTTGATACTGTGTGCAATAGTGTCATTATTTTATTTATGCTTAAATATTTATTTTCAGAATTTATTTTCACCACTGAACTCTTTTTTTTTTCTTGTTCTACCTCAACTGTTTTTACTATTTGTTAAATATTGTTTTTTTAGTTCAATAAATTAAATTTTTTAAATTGTTATCATCCTGATCATTGTGTCATTTTTATGATGTAAATTGAGGGAGCAAAAGCAGAATCGGCTCCAGAGAATCGGCAGCTCGTATCGTCATCGGCTAAGGCGGATGAAAAAAAAAAATCGGTATCGGCACTAAGAAACCCATATCGGTCACTGCCTAATGCTAAGGTGTGCTGTTCCTCAGGGTTGTCTCCGGACCTGCAGTCCATGGAGCAGATCCGGCGGATCATGAGACCCACTGATGTCCCGGACCAGGGTCTGCTGTGTGACCTGCTGTGGTCCGACCCGGATAAGGACGTGCTGGGCTGGGGCGAGAACGACAGAGGCGTGTCCTTCACCTTCGGGGCGGAAGTGGTGGCCAAGTTCCTGCACAAACACGACCTGGATCTGATCTGCAGGGCCCATCAGGTGAGGCTCCAGGGGAACTAGCGGAGCTCAGTGATTGGCTGGCGGTGGATCTGGGTTATGCAGACCGGCTGGTTCTGGTTCTGCTGGGCGAGTCCTCAGGTTCACGTTACATGAACGGCCAGTTATTGGAAATGTGGAAATGTGAAACTGTTCCTGGTTAAAAGTGCAGGATGAGTCACAGCAGCACATCCTGAACCCGCATGAGTGTGCAGAAATCAGCCGACACCTGTGTGTGTGTGTGTGTGTGTGTGTGTGTGTGTGTGTGTTTGTGAAAAAGAGTGTGTGTGTGTGTGTGAGGGAGAGAGAGAGAGAGAGTGAAAAAGAGTGTGTGTGTGTGTGTGTGAGGGAGAGAGAGTGAAAAAGAGTGTTTGTGTGTGTGTGTGTGAGGGAGAGAGAGTGAAAAAGAGTGTGTGTGTGTGTGTGTGAGGGAGAGAGAGTGAAAAAGAGTGTGTGTGTGTGTGTGAGGGAGAGAGAGTGAAAAAGAGTGTGTGTGTGTGAGGGAGAGAGTGAAAAAGAGTGTGAGTGTGTGTGTGTGTGTGTGTGCGTCTGTGTGTGTGTGCGTCTGTGTGTGTGTGCGTCTGTGTGTGTGCGCGTCTGTGTGTGTGCGCGTCTGTGTGTGTGCGCGTCTGTGTGTGTGCGCGTCTGTGTGTGTGCGCGTCTGTGTGTGTGCGCGTCTGTGTGTGCGTCTGTGTGTGTGCGCGTCTGTGTGTGTGCGCGTCTGTGTGTGTGCGCGTCTGTGTGTGTGCGCATCTGTGTGTGTGCGCGTCTGTGTGTGCGTGCGTCTGTGTGTGTGCGTGTGTGCGTCTGTGTGTGTGCGTGTGTGTCTGTGTGTGTGCGTGTGTGTCTTTTTTGTGCGTCTGTGTGTCTGTGCGTCTGTTCGTGTGTGTGTGCGTCTGTGTGTGTGTCTGTGCGTCTGTTCGTGTGTGTGTGCGTCTGTGTGTGTGTCTGTGTGTGTGTCTGTGTGTGTGTCTGTGTGTGTGTCTGTGTGTGTGTCTGTGTGTGTGTCTGTGTGTGAGTGTGTGTGTGTGTGTGTGTGCGTCTATGTGTGCGTCTGTGTGAGTGTGTGAGAGAGAGAGAGAGAGAGAGAGAGTGAGAGAGTGAGTGTGTGTGTGTGTGAGGGAGAGTGTGTTTGTGTGTGAGGGAGAGTGTATTCGTGTGTGTGTGTGTGTGAGAGTGCGTGTGAGAGAGAGTGTGAGTATGTGAGGGAGAGAGAGTGTGTGTGTCTGTGTGTGTGTCTGTGTGTGTGTGTGAGGGAGAGAGAGTGTGTGTGTGTCTGTGTGTGTGTCTGTGTGTGTGCGCGTCTGTGTGTGTGCGCGTCTGTGTGTGTGCGCGTCTGTGTGTGTGCGCGTCTGTGTGTGTGCGCGTCTGTGTGTGTGCGCGTCTGTGTGTGTGCGCGTCTGTGTGTGTGCGCGTCTGTGTGTGTGCGCGTCTGTGTGTGTGTGCGCGTCTGTGTGTGTGCGCGTCTGCGTGTGCGTCTGTGTGTGTGCGTGTGTGTCTTTGTGTGCGTCTGTGTGTGTGTGTGTGCGTCTGTGTGTCTGTGTGTGTGTCTGTGCGTGTGTGTGTGTGTGTGCGTCTGTGTGTCTGTGAGTGTGTGCGTGTCTGTTTGTGAGAGTGTATATGTGTGAGTCTGTGTGTGTGTTCCATAAACACTAATCTATATCCTCTCATACTGTAATCCAGTGACTCACCAGAGTTCAACACACACACACACACACACACACACACACACACACACACATCTGAAAATAGCATTAGAGAAACTCATGAGTGGAAACTGATCTCAGTTGAATGTGTGTTCAGGGTCGAGTTGAGCCGTAGATCACAGGAATCATTCAATCATTCAATCATTCAATTATTCATATCAAAATTAGGCAGAAAATGCATTTCACTAAATAATCATGTGGTCATGACGGTTTTTACCCAGTGAATCAAATCCTTCATCTATTTATTACTTGAAACATCGAGTCAGTCTGACATCATAAAACATTACGAAGCAAAGCTAAATATAAAATGTATGGGATAAAGATGCACACTTCATCTGCTCAAAGGTCATGTGACATCAGGGGTTCGTCCACTAGATGGCGAGTTTGTCTCATTGGTGGAAATGAGGATGTTTGATCGCTGTATCTGTGCTGGGACAAAATGAGCTGAACATTTTAACCACTTCAGCTCTGCAGCATGTTTTTTTTGAGAACAAGGCATATCTGAATTTAAAACAGCGCCCTACCCACATACATTGGAGTAAATTGATAAAAAATGGTCTCATTTTACACAAAACACTCTAAATTTGAACACAGTGGTGGAATATTGCATATATTATATTGTATTTGTTCACAATTTTATGATAATTTTATGATATAAAAAGTCATATTTTGATTTATTTTTAAATTTGTTATTTGAACATCTATAATTTTTAATCTGTTTGGTCTTCTTCCCTTCTGAACGTTTATTTGGATTCAAATAGGTGTCAGTAAACGGGGGGGGGGAAATAATTTTCTTGATATCGCCTTCCAAAAAAAAGTTATTGAGATTAATCTGTGCAAACTATCTAATAACTCCTACTCATCTGCATTGGTTTTCCATAGCCGCTGGGAAATCGAAAAGAAGGCTCCGCCTCCTCAACTTTGTAAAGGGAGATCTCGGGCTCTGATTGGTCTAGAAGCATGATCGACGTGTCTATAGAGAGCTGAGATACTCTGCTTTTTTTGACGTATGACGCAATACGTGATGACATCATCAAAAATCACGGCTAACAAAGATGTTTTGATCTGGACATCGGTGACATATCACAGTGTGGTTTGGTCATACATGCTCACACACACATGCGCAAATGGTCTCATTTTGAAGAAAACAACCTAAGGAACGAGCCGATATGACTCATGTGTTTGCTTGTTCAAAGGAGTCATTTCCATCTTCGTGATTCTTTTGATAATAACGTTACTGTGAAGTGTTGGATCGGTGAAATAAACTGCACAGTGATATTCTTGAGGTTAAGAGCTTTCATTTGATATATGACTTGTCTATTTTTGGTGAGATTGTGTGATATGAATAATATTACATTTCATATTTATATGATTTTCTCAAGCGGGGGGTCATATTATTTTTCTACGTGACATAAATGCAAAAGTGATTGGGTTATCAGGAAAGCTGAGGTTCTAATCTTTCAAACGATACCATATATGTGTAGTTTTGTGCTGTACAACTTTGTAGATTTTTTCCTTCTGGGCTGCATGATACACCGATCAGGCATAACATTATGACCAGGTGAAGTGAGTAACACTGATCTCCTGTTAGTGGGTGGGATATATTAGGCAGCAAGTGAACATTTTGTCCTCAGAGTTGATGTGTTAGAAGCAGGAAAAATGGGCAAGTGTAAGGATTTGAGCGAGTTTTGGCCAGATTGTGACGGCTAGACGATTTCCAAAACTGCAGCGCTTGGCCGAGCTACTGGAGCTCAAACTGCCTGATCGGTGTATATTGAAATATAATCAATATGTTTTAATGTGCTAGTCAAAGCAGCACTTCCTCCAATAGTGGGCGACTCTGAAACGTTGATCTTCCTCTTGTCCTGTAGGTGGTGGAGGATGGCTATGAGTTCTTCGCCAAGCGGCAGCTGGTCACTCTCTTCTCTGCACCAAACTACTGCGGAGAATTCGACAACGCTGGAGCCATGATGAGTGTGGACGAGACGCTCATGTGTTCGTTCCAGGTGCGCTTAATGAGTCCTGCCTCTGATCTACTCGCACTATACTTAATCCAAAACACTTTTAACACTCAAAAGACCTTCGGGACAAAAGTCGTTTTTTTATTTAATTTTAAAAATACTTCCCTTAAAGGGTTAGTTCCCCCAAAAATGTAAATTGTGTGATTAATGACTGAGCCTCATGTGGTTGGACACCCGTCAGACCTCCGTTCATCTTCAGACACAAATGAAGATATTTTAGTGTAAATCTGATGCTCTGATAGGCCTCCATTGGCATTCAGTACATTTACACTCACAAGACCCATAAAAGGCACTAAAAACGTCGCTACAAAGTCCATCTCACCACAGTGACTCTACAATAATCTTACGATGCGACGACAATAGTTTTTGTGCGCAAAAAATCAAAATAACGCCTTTATCCAACTTGTTCTTGTCTTCCGTGTGTGTCTCCACGACGCATGCGCGAGAATATGAGCAGATCCGGCGTTCGGACACATGACCCAGAAGAGATTTGTTTACGAGCAGAGGAAGACGCGCGTGTCTAAGCTGTTGATTCTACACTGATTGTGCTTTAGGTCTCGGTGTAGTTCTCAAAATGGGGCTTAAGTGGCATTTCATGGATTCCCGAACGCCGGATCTGCTCATATTCTCGCGCATGCGTCGTGGAGACACACACAGAAGACAAGAACAAGCTGGATAAAGGGGTTATTTTGATTTTTTTTGCGCACAAAAACTATTGTCGTCGCTTCGTAAAATTATTGTAGAGTCACTGTGGTGAGATGGACTTTGTAACGACGTTTTTAGTGCCTTTTATGGGTCTTGTGAGTGTAAATGTACTGAATGCCAATGGAGGCCTATCTGAAGCCTTTCTCAGCATCAGCTTTACACTAAAATATCTTCATTTGTGTCTGAAGATGAACGGAGGTCTGACGGGTGTCCAACCACATGAGGCTCAGTCATTAATCACACAATTTACATTTTTGGGTGAACTAACCCTTTAAAATTTCAAAGACAGTGAAGTTCAGACATTGGGGACAACAAAGCTACAGACCGGCAGAGAGCGAAAACGACTCTCCACTGACTGGAATGACCGCCAACTCATTCGAATGTCACTCAACAACCGTAGGATGAGATCAAGTGACATACAAAAAGAATGACAAACGGCAGCTGGGGTGAAGTGCACAGCGAGGACAGTTCGAAACCGGCTCGTAGGGGCAGGGCTGAAGTCGTGCAAAGCTAGAAAAAAGCCCTTCATCAATGAGAAGCAAAGAAGAGCCAGGTTGAGGTTTGCAAGAGACCGTAAGAGTTTGACTGTAGAGGACTGGAGTAAGGTCATCTTCTCTGATGAGTCCATTTTTCAGCTTTGTCCAACATCTGGTCGTCTAAAGGCCCTTTCACACCGGACGCGTAACGAAAAAGCGAATATTTCGTGTGCGAATAGTTCGCGTTAAAACCATTCACATCAGCCGCAACGCGAGTTTGCGACGTTTCAGAGCTCAGACATTCCAAAACATTCGCGCCGACAGCTGAGAAAACACGGACACTTCATCATTCAGTGGAGACGAGCTTTTAATTTTCTTTAAAAGACAGAGAAGAAGGTTTTGGGTGCAGCCAGTCTTAAAGAACAGAGAGTCTGAAGGGGAAGATGCGAATCTACAGGAGCTAAAGCTTCATCATGGCCGGTTCCGCACTTACTTTACAATGTCCGTGGGACAATTTGAGGAGCTCCTCCAGACAGAGACGGTAGCAGCGCATCTGACGACACACACACTCACACACACTCACACTCACACACTCACACTCACACACTCACACACTCACACTCACACTCACACACACACTCACACTCACACTCACACACACACTCACACACACACACACACACTCACTCTAAAGGAACGGCTCGATCCGGAGCTGCTGTGTTTCCAGTTGAGTCACAATGTAAACATTTCAGTGCCACAGTCGTACTGACGGAAACACATTCACTTTCTATAGTCGCGGACAAAATTAGATTAAAAAAAAAAAATCAATGTACCGGTATTGATTATAATATGGTAATCTGTAGCCTACAGTGGGCAAACACATCTGCATCTGCACAGCTGTAAACACAACTACAGCTGTAATCTCAGGAGAAATGCGACACCTGGCAAAGGTTAATGTTGATTGAATGGCTAATGACATCAACTGGACATTTCGGGACCTTTGTTTCCTTGTATGTGATTGGTTTAAGCCTTTTCTGTCGGTGCGATTGTGAAAAAAATTCGACATCGAAACGAAAAAAATAAACATCGTTTTTTCGCCACAGCACATTCGCGTTCGGTGGGAAAGCTCTCATTACACAAACAGCTGATCGAAACATAAAACCAATTCACGAGTCAAAATCGCGTCCAGTGTGAAAGGACCTTAATGGTTAGACGGAGACCTGGAGAGGCCTACAAGCCACAGTGTCTCGCACCCACTGTGAAATTTGGTGGAGGATCGGTGATGATCTGGGGGGGCTTCAGCAAGGCTGGAATCGGGCAGATGTGTCTTTGTGAAGGATGCATGAATTAAGCCACGTTCAAGGTTGTCCTGGAAGGAAACTTGCTTCCTTCTGCTCTGACAAAGTTCCCCAAATCTGAGGATTGGTTTTTCCAGCAGGACAATGCTCCATGCCAGGTCAATCAAGATCTAGAGCCTGTCATGGCCAGCCCAATCTCCAGACCTGAACCCCATTGAAAACCTCTGGAATGTGATCAAGAGGAAGATGGATGGTCACAAGCCATCAAACAAAGCCGAGCTGCGTGAATTTTTGCACCAGGAGTGGCATAAAGTCACCCAACATCAGTGTGACTCATGAAAGCTGTGATTCAA
>JARQWZ010006994.1:25000-40000 GCA_033150135.1 Gobio occitaniae
GCTTCGTTTCCTTCCAGCTCTGCGTTTTTCTTTTTTGCGCTGCTTTCTTGAGGGCAAACTCCTGTAAAGTGTTACCAAAATTAAGACCATTTTAAAGCAAAATTGTTTTCAGAATATATAATTAATGTGGCCTTAAATCCCCAAAGGTAAGATGTTTGATGGATTTAATGGTTTTCTCTTTAAGCATCGTTTCGTTTAAAGTGTTAAAAATGGCTTGAACCGTTTATCGGCCCTTGGGCTCCAGCTGACCCACTGGACTTTTCCTCTCATTTTAAAAAGTGTTCCTTCATCTCAGGGCCATGAGACTCTGGGACTTTTCCTAAATAATCTAAACATGCACAAAAATCTGGGCTTGATTTGGTTGTTCTAAAGGTGTGTAAAATTCTTTTTACCATTTAAGTCCCTCTGGGTCAGATTGACCCCACATTGAAATGAATGGGAACGTGGAAAAAATAAATTTTTTCCACTTTTTTTGTCAAAAATAATTAACTAAATCCAGTATAAATCTGAAAATGTCAACATTTATATCAAGGTCTGGTCCTAGAGCATAAACACAAAGTGGAACGAACTCTGTCTCATACACACACGCACACACAAATGTGTGTGACTGCAACAGAGCGTATTTTTATTGAAATTGGCAAATAAAATCAACAAAACTGGCATAAATCTGAAAGATTTTCATACATAAATGAAGGACAAATACTAGAGCACAAATGCAACAATCATGAGAGAGGGAAAAGGGCAAATAAAAGAAAGATGAACGGCAGCTTAACTTCCCTCTGGACCTCTAGTGGATAATGTGGTCATTGCACTCTCTCTCTCTCTCTCTCTCTCTCTCTCTCTAACTATAATTCCTAAAGTTTTTCCACAAACCTACAGATGGCGGTATTCTATCCCTAACACACAGAGCAATGTCCAAAAACTATTTATATTTATTTAAGATCATCATTCAAGTGATTTTTTCATAAAAAAATAATTTTTAATGAGCCAATTTATGACATAGTTAAGTATTTGTGCAGTAAATAGGTAAAAAAACTACCAAATACCCACAAAAACAGCATAAATGTATAGTTGAGAAGTAAATAAAAAAAATGATATATAGTTTTCCATGTAAAAAAATATTTCCTTATGCAATCGCTCTGTAAAAGTTTGGGGTCTATCTGAGCACAAGGGACTCAAACGTAAACCCTACTTGAGGACGATTAAGGGTTAAAACACAAATGAAGGGACCATTAACATGAAGTGTGGCATTATTTCTTTATTATATAAACAAATACATTCTGTATTAAAATAAAACAAAATGATTGCAAAGATTTGATTCATAAACAGATCTGTGCAAATAAAGTACAAACACCTTTACAGCTTCTCCAGCCCATAAACGGACAAGCATCGATTTATTTCAGTCATTTCTGATGCACAAAATGAATCTGAAGCCATGAATCTGAACTTTTCTGAGGGCCACTCGGAGCTCAATCGGCCCTAATGAGAGAATGCACTTCTATCCATCAATTAGTCTCATTAGTGATATGAATGAAAACTGTGTAAAGCTGTAAAATGCATACCCATGAGGAAGGCGGTTGTGTCCTCAACACTAGATGCTAATGTTTGTGACGAACACCTTTGGAGCTCGAGCGTGTAAACAGTGGCAGTATTGTATAAAACTGGAGTTTGAGGTCTGGAGAGGGGAAAATAAATACTCAAGGCAATGTGGTGCTCGCTCCACCAGACTGAGAAAGTGCTTCTGGAACGCAAACCGCTTTCTTTTGCATAAACTGTGATATTGTGATGTTACACTCCTCTGCAAAAACTACACGCAAACATAGGGAACGTTTCACACCAAAATGAGGATTGTCATATTTCCAGCCTGAAAAATAATATACGATTTTTTTAAGCATTGCACTTGGGAAAAAATTATGCACTTTATTAAAAAAAAAAACCTTAGGATTTGCGTTAATCTGGAATCAAATTTCATGAAGAAATGAAATGTTTTCTCTGAATAAAGACATTCATGTGAGTTTGGAACAACGGGAATGTGAACAGATGTTCAATTATCAATGCAAAACATCCTAAATATAATATAAAATAAAAAAATAGAGCTGCTCGGGATAAATGTGATGCTGAAATGTCGATAAAATGTTCACACTTTACATTAAGGGTTGCATTAGTTACCGTAGAATAACAATCAACAATACTGCATTTATTAATCTTAATTTCAATGTTTCCTAATACATTTTCACTACTTCTACATTAGTACACTAGTACTTACAGTACTAATACAGTACTAGTACAGCTTACTAATGCCCACTGGTGCTCTTTGCATGTGCAACATTTTTTTTCCCCTAATTAAATGAATGTACTATATTTTCGTTTATAATATTTTGTATTTTATGGGACTAAATTATATTTATGCAGTCGTTTTATTCCATTTGTTTACTTTTTGAACATAAAGCTGAACATTTAATTTCCATATTGAATGTTTTGGATCCTAGACTGACCCAAACTTGCTCTCTTCTAAAAGAAAAGTAAAAAGGTTTATGAAAAATGCACAAAAATTCTATTTTCAATTTTTATATGAAATATTTTCCAAAACATGTTTAAAAAACTGTGAGAAAATCAAAGGCACGAGTTTTAGTTTAAAACAAAGTTTTGCTCCAAATTTGAGGTTGATATCTTTTAAAATGAGCTTTCAGTCAGATTGTGTTTGGACGCAGTACCAAATGCTTCCACTAGTTAAAATCGAATTGACTTTTTTTAATCATGTCCATGATTTTTTTGTGTTCACATGGCAAGTGCCAAAACTTTTACCAAGTTTCGTAACATTCCGATGAAGAAAAGACATAATACAATTTTTTTTTTTTCGTCTAAAATGACGGAAGAGCGCCAGAGATATCGAATCTGTTAATGCAGCGTAAACTAACATGAACATTTTTATTTTTATTAAATAACATTAACAAAGATTAATAAATGCAGTATATTGTTCACTTTTGTTAATGTTAATTAATGCATTAACTAAATGTGACCTTATAGTAAAGTGTTACTGATGAAGTAATGCACAGATCCTAAACTGGCTGACGAGTGGAGTTATAATTCTGAGATCTATACATTCTACAGGTCTGAATATTTTTAACCTCAATTAAGTCATTTATACTTTGTAGTTAATAAACTTTCTGTAAATGTTGAGTTTTCATCTGTCCTGGAAGACGGTTAATCTGAGGGTGTTACCGCTGAGCAGATTAAGGACACATTCTCAATTATTGCTCAAAATATCTCTGCATTCCCTGTATCATTTCCAAATGTATCTTACTAGAGCTTTAAACAAAACTAGTCAGAACAGACCGGTACTAGTCAGAACGGACCAGGTACTAGTCATAACCGACCGGTACTAGTCAGAACGGACCGGGTACTAGTCCGAACGGAGCAGGTACTAGTCAGAACAGACCGGTACTAGTCAGAACGAACCGGGTACTAGTCAGAACGGACCAGGTACTAGTCAGAACCGACCGGTACTAGTCAGAACCGACCGGTACTAGTCAGAACGGAGCAGGTACTAGTCAGAACAGACCGGTACTAGTCAGAACGAACCGGGTACTAGTCAGACCAGACCGGGTACTAGTCAGAACGGAGCAGGTACTAGTCAGAACGGACCGGGTACTAGTCAGAACAGACCGGGTACTAGTCAGAACAAACCGGGTACTAGTCAGAACAGACCAGGTACTAGTCAGAACAGACCGGTACTAGTCAGAACAAACCAGGTTCTAGTCAGAACAGACCGGTACTAGTCAGAACAGACCGGGTACTAGTCAGAACAGACCGGTACTAGTCAGAACAGACCGGGTACTAGTCAGAACAGACCGGGTACTAGTCAGAACAAACCAGGTACTAGTCAGAACAGACGGGGTACTAGTCAGAACGGAGCAGGTACTAGTCAGAACAGACCGGTACTAGTCAGAACGAACCGGGTACTAGTCAGAACAGACCGGGTACTAGTCAGAACGGAGCAGGTACTAGTCAGAACGGACCGGGTACTAGTCAGAACAGACCGGGTACTAGTCAGAACAAACCGGGTACTAGTCAGAACAGACCAGGTACTAGTCAGAACAGACCGGTACTAGTCAGAACGAACCGGGTACTAGTCAGAACAGACCGGGTACTAGTCAGAACAGACCGGGTACTAGTCAGAACAAACCAGGTACTAGTCAGAACAGACCGGGTACTAGTCAGAACGGAGCAGGTACTAGTCAGAACCGACCGGTACTAGTCAGAACAGACCGGGTACTAGTCAGAACAGACCAGGTACTAGTCAGAACAAACCAGGTACTAGTCAGAACCGACCGGTACTAGTCAGAACAGACCGGGTACTAGTCAGAACGGACCAGGTACTAGTCAGAACGGACCAGGTACTAGTCAGAACAGACCGGGTACTACTCAGAACGGAGCAGGTACTAGTCAGAACCGACCGGTACTAGTCAGAACAGACCGGGTACTAGTCAGAACAGACCAGGTACTAGTCAGAACCGACCGGTACTAGTCAGAACGAACCGGGTACTAGTCAGAACAGACCGGGTACTAGTCAGAACGGACCAGGTACTAGTCAGAACGGACCAGGTACTAGTCAGAACAGACCGGGTACTAGTCAGAACAGACCGGGTACTAGTCAGAACAGACCAGGTACTAGTCAGAACAGACCGGGTACTAGTCAGAACAGACCGGGTACTAGTCAGAACAGACGGGGTACTAGTCAGAACAGACCGGGTACTAGTCAGAACAGACCGGGTACTAGTCGAACGAACCGGGTACTAGTCAGAACAGACCGGGTACTAGTCAGAACAGACCGGGTACTAATCGAACGAACCAGGTACTAGTCAGAACAGACCGGGTACTAGTCGAACGAACCGGGTACTAGTCAGAACAGACGGGGTACTAGTCAGAACAGACAGGGTACTAGTCAGAACGAACCGGGTACTAGTCGAACGAACCGGGTACTAGTCAGAACAGACCGGGTACTAGTCGAATGAACCGGGTACTAGTCAGAACAGACGGGGTACTAGTCAGAACAGACGGGGTACTAGTCAGAACAGACGGGGTACTAGTCAGAACAGACGGGGTACTAGTCAGAACAGACGGGGTACTAGTCAGAACAGACGGGGTACTAGTCAGAACAGACGGGGTACTAGTCAGAACAGACCGGGTACTAGTCAGAACGGACCGGGTACTAGTCAGAACGGACCAGGTACTAGTCAGAACGGACCGGGTACTAGTCAGAACGGAGCAGGTACTAGTCAGAACCGACCGGTACTAGTCAGAACAGACCGGGTACTAGTCAGAACAGACCAGGTACTAGTCAGAACAAACCAGGTACTAGTCAGAACCGACCGGTACTAGTCAGAACGAACCGGGTACTAGTCAGAACAGACCGGGTACTAGTCAGAACGGACCAGGTACTAGTCAGAACGGACCAGGTACTAGTCAGAACGGACCGGGTACTAGTCAGAACAGACCGGGTACTAGTCAGAACAGACCGGGTACTAGTCAGAACAGACCGGGTACTAGTCAGAACAGACCGGGTACTAGTCAGAACAGACGGGGTACTAGTCAGAACAGACCGGGTACTAGTCAGAACAGACCGGGTACTAGTCGAACGAACCGGGTACTAGTCAGAACAGACCGGGTACTAGTCAGAACAGACCAGGTACTAGTCAGAACAGACCGGGTACTAGTCGAACGAACCGGGTACTAGTCAGAACAGACGGGGTACTAGTCAGAACGAACCGGGTACTAGTCGAACGAACCGGGTACTAGTCAGAACAGACCGGGTACTAGTCGAATGAACCGGGTACTAGTCAGAACAGACGGGGTACTAGTCAGAACAGACGGGGTACTAGTCAGAACAGACCGGGTACTAGTCAGAACAGACGGGGTACTAGTCAGAACAGACGGGGTACTAGTCAGAACAGACGGGGTACTAGTCAGAACAGACGGGGTACTAGTACTAGTCAGAACAGACGGGGTACTAGTCAGAACAGACCGGGTACTAGTCAGAACAGACCAGGTACTAGTCAGAACAAACCAGGTACTAGTCAGAACCGACCGGTACTAGTCAGAACGAACCGGGTACTAGTCAGAACAGACCGGGTACTAGTCAGAACGGACCAGGTACTAGTCAGAACGGACCGGGTACTAGTCAGAACAGACCGGGTACTAGTCAGAACAGACCGGGTACTAGTCAGAACAGACGGGGTACTAGTCAGAACAGACGGGGTACTAGTCAGAACAGACGGGGTACTAGTCAGAACAGACGGGGTACTAGTCAGAACAGACGGGGTACTAGTCAGAACAGACCGGGTACTAGTCAGAACGGACCGGGTACTAGTCAGAACGGACCAGGTACTAGTCAGAACGGACCGGGTACTAGTCAGAACGGAGCAGGTACTAGTCAGAACCGACCGGTACTAGTCAGAACAGACCGGGTACTAGTCAGAACAGACCAGGTACTAGTCAGAACAAACCAGGTACTAGTCAGAACCGACCGGTACTAGTCAGAACGAACCGGGTACTAGTCAGAACAGACCGGGTACTAGTCAGAACGGACCAGGTACTAGTCAGAACGGACCGGGTACTAGTCAGAACAGACGGGGTACTAGTCAGAACAGACGGGGTACTAGTCAGAACAGACGGGGTACTAGTCAGAACAGACGGGGTACTAGTCAGAACAGACGGGGTACTAGTCAGAACAGACGGGGTACTAGTCAGAACAGACGGGGTACTAGTCAGAACAGACCGGGTACTAGTCAGAACGGACCGGGTACTAGTCAGAACGGACCAGGTACTAGTCAGAACGGACCGGGTACTAGTCAGAACGGAGCAGGTACTAGTCAGAACCGACCGGTACTAGTCAGAACAGACCGGGTACTAGTCAGAACAGACCAGGTACTAGTCAGAACAAACCAGGTACTAGTCAGAACCGACCGGTACTAGTCAGAACGAACCGGGTACTAGTCAGAACAGACCGGGTACTAGTCAGAACGGACCAGGTACTAGTCAGAACGGACCAGGTACTAGTCAGAACGGACCGGGTACTAGTCAGAACAGACCGGGTACTAGTCAGAACAGACCGGGTACTAGTCAGAACAGACCGGGTACTAGTCAGAACAGACCGGGTACTAGTCAGAACAGACGGGGTACTAGTCAGAACAGACCGGGTACTAGTCAGAACAGACCGGGTACTAGTCGAACGAACCGGGTACTAGTCAGAACAGACCGGGTACTAGTCAGAACAGACCAGGTACTAGTCAGAACAGACCGGGTACTAGTCGAACGAACCGGGTACTAGTCAGAACAGACGGGGTACTAGTCAGAACGAACCGGGTACTAGTCGAACGAACCGGGTACTAGTCAGAACAGACCGGGTACTAGTCGAATGAACCGGGTACTAGTCAGAACAGACGGGGTACTAGTCAGAACAGACGGGGTACTAGTCAGAACAGACCGGGTACTAGTCAGAACAGACGGGGTACTAGTCAGAACAGACGGGGTACTAGTCAGAACAGACGGGGTACTAGTCAGAACAGACGGGGTACTAGTACTAGTCAGAACAGACGGGGTACTAGTCAGAACAGACCGGGTACTAGTCAGAACAGACCAGGTACTAGTCAGAACAAACCAGGTACTAGTCAGAACCGACCGGTACTAGTCAGAACGAACCGGGTACTAGTCAGAACAGACCGGGTACTAGTCAGAACGGACCAGGTACTAGTCAGAACGGACCGGGTACTAGTCAGAACAGACCGGGTACTAGTCAGAACAGACCGGGTACTAGTCAGAACAGACCGGGTACTAGTCAGAACAGACCGGGTACTAGTCAGAACAGACGGGGTACTAGTCAGAACAGACCGGGTACTAGTCAGAACAGACCGGGTACTAGTCGAACGAACCGGGTACTAGTCAGAACAGACCGGGTACTAGTCAGAACAGACCGGGTACTAATCGAACGAACCAGGTACTAGTCAGAACAGACCGGGTACTAGTCAGAACAGACGGGGTACTAGTCAGAACAGACGGGGTACTAGTCAGAACAGACGGGGTACTAGTCAGAACAGACGGGGTACTAGTACTAGTCAGAACAGACGGGGTACTAGTCAGAACAGACGGGGTACTAGTCAGAACAGACGGGGTACTAGTACTAGTCAGAACAGACGGGGTACTAGTCAGAACAGACGGGGTACTAGTCAGAACAGACGGGGTACTAGTCAGAACAGACGGGGTACTAGTCAGAACAGACGGGGTACTAGTCAGAACAATAATTATGGATAGATGATTTATGCTGTGTTCACTTCGTCATAATTACTAAGAAAAGCATAAAAACTAGTTTCTGTCGACCTCATAAAAAAAAGGAAAAATGGAATAGTATAAAACACGACTTCTCTCCCACGTGACAAAACGAGCACGTCTGACCCGTCGTTTCGTGCTCTTTCATCAATATTTAATAACGTATCTTGACAGTCAAACTGTGTTTGCTTGTAAAAGAGCAGCGTGAACATCCTGATAAATGTCTTCTGGTGTGTTCCTCAGACATGAGCGATTGTTTCTGTGTGACGTCCAGAGGATCTGCAGTGAAATACTGTAGTGTAGTAACAGGCGTCTCGTGTGTGTGTGTGTGTATCAGAGCGAGGTCTCATTGGTGTGTGGTCGAGATGTCTCCTCCTCCAATAGAGCGATTCGCTGTTTCAGCATCCGCACCTGCGTCTCGTGCCGCTCCACCATCGCCATCATCTGAGACTCCAGCTTCTTCAGCTTGTTCTGATGCTTCTTCTTGGCCTTCTCATACGCTGCCACCAGATTACTGCACACACACACACACACACACACACACATGACTAACATCCTGAACCAATCACACTGCACTGAGAGGGGGCCCAACATCATGATGAGAGAACATCTGCAGCAGAGATCCTCACATCCTGCTCCAAACGTGTGTGTGTGTGTGTCTGTGTGAGAGTGTGTGTGTGTGTGTGTGTGTGTGTATGTGTATGTGTGTGTTGTACCTGTTGGCTCGTTTCAGGTCGTTGACGAACTCTGCCGATTGCTGATGACGGACTTCACTGCTCTTCGTGAGTCTTTCTAACGCAGAGACCAACTCCTGAACACGACCCTTCAGCTTCTTCTCTCTGTGACACACACACACACACACACACGTTTCATGGGTCTAGTTCACAATAACGAGGTCAACATGCAGAGCTGCGGTTCTTGATTTTGTCATGAAAACTATTCATTTATTAGTTCATCTGTCAATGAACGAAGAGCTTTGATCATAAAACTAAGCATTTAAATATCATCTTACTAAGACATTATTGGCAGATATTGATAAGACAAAGTTTTTCATCTCAGTTATGATTTAGTGTCGTAATTTCGTCTTTGTCATAATTTGCTTCTCAAGTCATGATTTCATTTTTTTTGTCATAATTTGCTTCTTAAATCATTAAATCATAACAGATGAAAATTTGAAATTATGACTTGAGAAGCAAAATATGACAAAAAGATGAAATTATGACACTAAATCATAATGGAGATGAAAATTTGAAATTGTCATAATTTCATCTTTTTGTCATATTTTGCTTCTTAAATCTTTTCATCTCAGTTATGATTTAAGAAGTAAATTATGACAATTTCAGTTTTTCATAATTTGCTTCTTAGATCATAACTGAGATGAAAAACTGAAATTATGACTTAAGAAGCAAAATATGACAAAAAGATGACAATTTCGCATTTTCATCTGTTATGATTTAGCGTCAATTTCGTCTGTCATATTTTGCTTCTTAAATCATAATTTCAAATTTTCATCGGTTATGATTTAAGAAGCAAAATATGACAAAAAAAATGAAATTATAACAATCATAACTGAGATGAAAAACTGAAATTATGATTTAAGATGCAAAATATGACAAAAAGATATGACAATTTCAAATTTTCATCTCAGTTATGATTTAGTGTCAATTTGATCTTTTTGTCATAATTTTGTCAATAAATGCATCAGTTTCATCTGCACCAAATTGCACATTTTGCTCAGTGTGGTTCTCTGAATAAAATTGACCGGTTTCCCACCATATTCTCATTATTTCATAATATATATATGCCATAAAAGTCTGATGGATCAAATATGATATATAATTTTCACTAGTGTTTGATCATGAGGCTGTAGGGGTTAAAGGAGCAGATGTAAGTGTGTGTGCTGACCTCCTGAGGGCGCCAGTGAGCTCTGCTGCGAGGTCGCTGTCACTCAGACTCCTCAGATCACACACACTGATTGCTGGAGAATCTCCCGAGTCCTACACACACACACACACACACACACACCAGCAGGTTTACATCTGTGGCTGTGGCTATAGAAAACAGGTTTGAAATAAGAGACTGATGTTTGTTGACCTCTGTGACCTGCAGCCAAACATCGTTGTTGTAATAATAATAATACTACATTTTACTTGTAACGCACTTTACATTAAACAAAATCTCAAAGTGCTACAGATTTAAAACAATAAAAAAATAAGAATAAATAAAACTGAAAAATTTGAAAAAATAGAAAAACTACATGAGAGCGGATTAGAAAAAAAAATTCTACCACCAGACCACGAAAGTAAATCGCGGATCCATGTATTTATTCACTCACTCATGCAAAGAATATCTGGACTAATAATATATTTGACGCAAATTAATGCAAATATTGTTTTACCAAAAAGATTATTTCCCAACTAGAATTAGACCTAGAATTTCGCTCACTGTTCTGTTTGACCTGTTACAGCCTTGCTGTGAATCAATCTATTATTTAAAATAAAATAAAAATCATTCATTATTTCATATTACATGATTTACTTTCTATAGGTTATATTTAGTTCATGTTCAGAAGAAACATTAATGTTGAAGAACTGTTAATGATAACGATTGAGAAGATTGGATCAGTTGTGCTACTTTTTTTTGCAATACTTGAAACACTTTTTATGTGGAATACTTGATGCGGCCCAGCCTGACCCAGAGTCTAACTCCAGCGGCCCCCAGGTAAAATGAGTTTGAGACCCCTGATGTAGAGGATGAACAGGATGGGGCCGAGCACTGAGCCTTGAGGGACACCGCAGGTCAAATGAGTTTGAGACCCCTAATGTAGAGGATGAACAGGATGGGGCCGAGCACTGAGCCTTGAGGGACACCGCAGGTCAAATGAGTTTGAGACCCCTGATGTAGAGGATGAACAGGATGGGGCCGAGCACTGAGCCTTGAGGGACACCGCAGGTCAAATGAGTTTGAGACCCCTGATGTAGAGGATGAACAGGATGGGGCCGAGCACTGAGCCTTGAGGGACACCGCAGGTAAAATGAGTTTGAGACACCTGATGTAGAGGATGAACAGGATGGGGCCGAGCACTGAGCCTTGAGGGACACCGCAGGTAAAATGAGTTTGAGACACCTGATGTAGAGGATGAACAGGATGGGGCCGAGCACTGAGTCTTGAGGGACACCGCAGGTAAAATGAGTTTGAGACACCTGATGTAGAGGATGAACAGGATGGGGTCGAGCACTGACTGAGCCTTGAGGGACACCGCAGGTAAAATGAGTTTGAGACCCCTGATGTAGAGGATGAACAGGATGGGGCCGAGCACTGAGCCTTGAGGGACACCGCAGGTAAAATGAGTTTGAGACCCCTGATGTAGAGGATGAACAGGATGGGGCCGAGCACTGAGTCTTGAGGGACACCGCAGGTAAAATGAGTTTGAGACACCTGATGTAGAGGATGAACAGGATGGGGCCGAGCACTGAGTCTTGAGGGACACCGCAGGTAAAATGAGTTTGAGACACCTGATGTAGAGGATGAACAGGATGGGGTCGAGCACTGACTGAGCCTTGAGGGACACCGCAGGTAAAATGAGTTTGAGACCCCTGATGTAGAGGATGAACAGGATGGGGCCGAGCACTGAGCCTTGAGGGACACCGCAGGTAAAATGAGTTTGAGACCCCTGATGTAGAGGATAAACAGGATGGGGCCGAGCACTGAGCCTTGAGGGACACCGCAGGTAAAATGAGTTTGAGAC
This sequence comes from Gobio occitaniae, assembly GCA_033150135.1. Lineage (NCBI taxonomy): Eukaryota > Metazoa > Chordata > Actinopteri > Cypriniformes > Gobionidae > Gobio > Gobio occitaniae. Next base: position 37,074 of record JARQWZ010006994.1, read on the forward strand.
CCCTGATGTAGAGGATAAACAGGATGGGGCCGAGCACTGAGCCTTGAGGGACACCGCAGGTAAAATGAGTTTGAGACCCCTGATGTAGAGGATGAACAGGATGGGGCCGAGCACTGAGCCTTGAGGGACACCGCAGGTCAAATGAGTTTGAGACCCCTGATGTAGAGGATGAACAGGATGGGGCCGAGCACTGAGCCTTGAGGGACACCGCAGGTCAAATGAGTTTGAGACCCCTGATGTAGAGGATGAACAGGATGGGGCCGAGCACTGAGTCTTGAGGGACACCGCAGGTAAAATGAGTTTGAGACCCCTGATGTAGAGGATGAACAGGATGGGGCCGAGCACTGGTAGAGTTATACTCACAGAACACTAGTGTTGTGAATGTGTGTCGCGTTGTTCAGTATTGGGATTGGAGGCAAATTATAGAATTTGTAGAAAAATACTTAATTAAATGCAAAACCGAAAAAAACGCAATTCACATGCGCGTATTGAACCGTGAAGGCCGTACCGAACGCTTCAATATTATATTGAGAATTGTGGCATTCCTAGTACATACACATACATATACATACACACATATATATTTAAATGTGCCTTTATCACGGAGTGCAAAACAACTTTCGCTTCGTCCTCTATTAATGGCAATAGAGCATGGGAGTTTTTGTGATGCATTCATATACAATCAATCTCAAATAGGGAACTTTATCTACACATTAATCTTATGAAACAAAGAAACGTGTCATTCCGATGCATTGCATGATTGAAGCATTTATAGATACTGTACAGAAAACGGCATTACACGATCCTTAAAGGGTTAGTTCACCCAAAAATGTTAATTCTGTCATTATTACTCTCCCAAACCTGTAAGACCTTCGTTCATCTTCGGAACACAATTGAAGATATTTCTCTTCTTCTCTACGGTCTTACGGGTTGGGGTCAACATGAGGGTGAGAAATTAATGTAATAATTTACATTTTTGGGTGAACTAACCCTTTAAGGGGGGCGTTTCCCCCACTCTATATTGCAGATAGAAATGGGAGATTATTTATAATAAACATGCTGAATCAATAAAAACATGTAAATTAAGATAATGCTGCCCAATTAAAATGAAAGATGATTGCACATAAGAAAGATAACGCAGCCTCTGTCGTTATTGATTCTTTGCAGACGTCTACCGGAAGTTTAGTTTGGGCCACAAAAGCGCTGTAACGTTTGTTTATGTTGTTGCCGTCTACAGTGGAGAAAAGCTTCTTGGAGTTTCCAGGGTTATTGTTAATGATGGAAGAGTAGAACTGCGACTGAGCATCTCTCAAGGACCTTGCGTATGCCTTCAAATATTGCACTTTAATAATTATTTAATCAACATCATCCTCAATAAACCCGTCTCCAGCATGTTGCCCCCGGTCCCTCGAATATTCTGATCTATTATGACCTCCGAGCTGTAAAACTGCCAGAATAATAATAATACGCAGTTTGTTAATTGGCCAGAGGAGAACTGCCCCCCCGACTGAGCCTGGTTTCTCCCAAGGTTTATTTTCCTCCATTAGGTCTCCTGATGGGGTTTGGGTTTTCTTGCCACTGTTGCCTCTGGCTTGGCGTGCTCAGTTGGGGACACTACATGTTCAACTAAACATCGAAATACATCTAAATAATAAACTAAATTAACCATTTAAACTAAATTACTGATCTAATTATTGATCTAAAGCCCACACTGTCACTGTATGATAATTGAAATGAACTGATGACATCAGCGTTTTCTCCAGAATGGCTCTACGGCTGAATAAAATTATGCTGCATTATTTTCCTGTTTAACACTGTAAAGCTGCTTTGAAACAATCTACATTGTTAAAAGCGCTATATAAATAAAGTTGACTTGACTTGACTTCTGATTCTCTCTATAGGCTAGCCTAGGAAAATCTTTTTCAGGTTCCTGAAGCAAATTTGACGAGTATCTTTGGTATGGGAAAAGGGGCGTGGCCTGGTGGTCAGACACACCCAGATCATTCGCCAAGAGGTTTCCAATATGAGGAAAGTTGGAAATGACCAGGTCCAGAGAATGAGTGGGGACATCCACATGCTGTTGGAGATTGAGGCAGTCCAATAATTCAGGTATCTACATGAATATTAAAATATCCTAATATTAAAATATTGGCAGAAGTAGAGCAGAGAGTTGTGAGAAAGTCATGCATCTCGGTGATAAAAACAGAATTTGTTTTGGGGGGCCGATAAATAAGGAGTATTGTCAAAGAAAAAGGGGGTTTACATTTAAAAGCAAGGTATTCTATGATGACACTGTCTGTGGGCAAAGGGAGAAAAGACACAGCTCCAATGATTGTCTATGAATTACAGCTAATCCACCACCACGGCCAGTGTAACAGGCTTTCTCCAGCGAGCTGTAACCAGTGGGACAGGCTTCATTTAGTGCTGAGGAAACGGCAGGCTGAGGTCAAGGTCTAATCCCCTATCCAGGTTGTGTTGTGTGTGGTGTGTGTTGTGTTGTGTACCTTCCCGCTCTTGTCCTTTCCTCCTCCTCCTCCTCCTCCTCCTCCGCCGCTGCTGCTGGTGGAGTTGAGTGAGCGCCGCCTCTGCTCCTGATGCTCCTCCACCTCTGACTTCAGATGCTCGATGTGCACCAGATACGCCTGTTCCTGAGCCTCCCTCGTGCTCAGCTTCAGCTCCAGAGCCTTCTTCTCCTTCTCCAGCAGATACAGCTGCGCCTTCAGCTCCGCCATCTCCTCCTGTATACATTTGTTTTTAGTTTTAGTAATTATAGTTTAGCAGAGTTACCAGAACGAAGTGTACACTCTAAAAAAAAAGGTTCTATATGGCACCAAAAATGGTTCTTGGTTCGTAATCATAGGGGAACCTTTTTTAGTGCTATATAGCACCAATTTTGGTGCTTCAGTGGTTCTTCAGTGGTTCTTCAG